>AP028438.1:15874741-16044248 GCA_036509395.1 Antheraea yamamai
ATATGTGTATACCTGTTGTTAGATTGTCATAGTATAAATTAGATGTACTATGAATTCAAATAATGTTATATTATCATTCAATAGTAACCGTTTCGATATATTTATATGTTTACCAAATTTGTAACGTCGTATTTAGGTATTTCAGATGAAATATTGTTAGTTCTAAACAGACATGGAATATAACATATATCAATGCTAATTTTCGTGTGACATGAAAAATATTTTGTCACATGATAACCATCAATTCAAAACACGATTTTTTTTATATTATAGGAGACAAACGAACTGGCGGGTCATCTGATGTTAAGTGATCACTGCCGTCCATAGACACTAGTAATACCAAGGGAGTTGCAAGTGCGTTGCCAGCCTGTGTTTGGAGGGAGGGGCATGGAAGGGCGGTGGGCCTCCGGCGCTCTCACTGACCGAACGAAACGCAACAATGCAAGCAAGCACTGTTACTTCACGTCAGTGTCTCTGTGGGTCGGGTGGTAGTACATCGGGCGAGCCGACCCGTTCATGCTGAAACCAGCACCTAGCTTCAGCGTGACGCTACCACTTACAAAACCATACAACATCAAATAATATATGATATGACTATGTTTTCACTTCATTGAATTACAATGTGCAAACTGCATACTGCTATGAGTATACTACAACAATGTCAATATAACTTTTGTATAGATAACAGTAAAAACAAGAAATATGTAGTGTGCAAATAAAAGACGACGAATTTTGATCTTTTATTTTATTGTAGTTCATTAAAATAAACTATTACATATATTACATTCATAACTCCTATTTTATTTATACAAACATTAACTAATTCCACGATTAATATGGACGCTAATAAAAAAAATCGTAATAAAAATGAATGTCAAAATAATTGAATTAGATGAAACAATTAATCAATTGATTTACCATCACTTATATATTAAACCAATAATTTATAAAATCCTGTATTTTATCCGAATTAAAACTTCCATTTATGGAAATTTTAATGCTCTCGCTGGTCATCTTTATTTATTAGTTATTAATCTATGTATTACCTTAATAACTGTCTTCAATATCAATGAAATTGGTCTTTAACAGGATCAGTAGTACCAAAAGCATTATAATTATTTAATTTTAACATGTCTATAGTGAGATTATATAAGTTAATCGTTTTTTTCTCGTCTCGGCACAGAGGTGACGTCAAAGCTGGTGCACAATCACTGCAATAATAATAATAAATACAAATATGAAGAGGCAATTTCACACACATCACACAAATAAATATAGCTGGTTTTATGGTAACAAAACAGCTGATGTTCATACGTGTATTCTTATATTACATTTATATTAATGGGTCTATTTATTTGTTTTCTACGAGTACTAAATAAATTTCTTCTAACGTAAAATACATTTGATTTAATCACGGGCCTTGTAATAATTGACACAGAACTGATGATTGTACAAAACTTAGTCATATAGGGATCAAATAAAGACGTTTTGGAAAAATAATAAAGCTTACTACCACTGCAACACATTACGTACGTATCTTTTTTTTCTATGAAAATTTGCCAAGTGTAATTTTATTTTCTATTTTAAGTACCTGTAATAAAGTCCACTTTCTTTCTCGCATGCTTCATCTACGGAACAGTATATCGATGTCTGGGCTCCGCATCGTGGTGTCTTCCAAAACATAGATGTGAGCGCGCTTTTAAAGAATGCATTAATTGCGAACCAAGCGGTTTTGTCGAAATGTCGATTGATCCCTGTTCGGATGACCCCCGGGTGCACACTGTACGTAGTCACGTTATTTATGTTATGATTCTGGAAAAAAACATACATTTATAGTCGTAATAAACAATATATAATATTTTAATTAATATATAAGAAATGGATGTTGGTATATCTGAGGTTAATAATCTGTTGAAAACACCGTGAAATTTGGCACAAACAAGTGTTTTTTGAAGTAAAACTTCTTTAGGTGCGACTAGTAGGTAAAAGGACGACAATGCAACGGAAGTCGTTACGGCAATATGGCGGCACGTTTCTGCAGCATCCGGTTAGATAATAATTAAACATAACCAAAATTACTATTAAATCAGAACTAATTTAATTCGTTATTTATCTTAGTAATTTGTTCTTACTTTTCTATATTTTATTTACTTTATAACAAAGAGTTGCTAATGTTCCCTGTGTTATTTAAGTTCCGAAGTAGCTGATAGATGGAACTACAGGTAAGGAAGCTTTGATTTAATTTATTACTTCCTTACATTGAAACCAGATGGCAACACGGTCGCGCGGCCATTTTATTTATTATTAATTCTATTGTATGATTTTTATTATTATTTAATTTAATAATTTTTATTATTTTGTTTAGCAAAAATGTTTGATAGATTTGTTTATAAATTTTAACTTTGCCATAGGCTCAGGGAAATTTTAATCGAAATAGAATGAAAAACAGTCACAGAAGAGACGACGACTTGGTTTTAATTAGCTCTTTCTCTGGGATAACTTACCAACTGATAATTGATCAGTAAAAAATAGGGGTTGGTGTTAGAAGAGTGAAACTTTAGGGTTGTATGTATTTTTAAGGCCTCATTATAAAAAAATAAAATTAAAAAAAATTGTCCAAAAAATAACAAATAAATGTTAAGGGTGGACAACCCTTATCACTTAGGGGTATGAAAAATAGATAGTAGCCGATTCTCAGACCTACTGTATATGTCAAACCGTTTCAGAGGAGTATGGTAACTATTACATTGTGACACGAGAATTTTATATATAAGAAGATTACGTGAATATTTTCTAAATCTAAACTTACAGGAAGTCCCAGTGATCTGGGTAAATATCTAATATTATTTACTAATTCGTTATACAATTCCTTAGGTGTAAATACTGATGGGTGAAGGACATGGCTTTTACTGAACATAATTGCATTTTGCAAATTTTCTATTTTAAACGACAGGTATTACATGTAGTTCTTCGTCAGAAAATCGAACATGTCCTATAGGATCAAAATAAATGCCAGGACTCTTCGAAATTGGTTCAATAAGAGTCGATTGAACAACAAAGAGGGTTATGAGCATTCTGAAATAAAACATAAAACTTAATTACCTTATAGTATTGCTTAAACGACTAAGTGATGGACTTTTGTGAATAGGAAGTAAGTAGTAAGTTTTGTTATCATGTTCGAATCTTATATAAGAATGTAGAGTTCTTTCCTGATTAATTATATCACTGAACTCAGGATATGCTAAAATTGGTGCGGTAATTAGTTTTTCTTTCAATTGTGCAAAGGCAAATTGTTGTGAATTAGTCCAAACAAAAGGAATGTCCTTCTTTAAGAGAAATGTTAAAGGTTTTACGCTTTTAGAGAAATTTAATATGAATCTTCTATAAGAGGACGCTAGGCCTAGGAAGGATTTTACTTCTTTAGAGCACTTTGGTACAGGGAATTCGCTTACTGCTCTTACATTTTCTGGGTTAAGTTTCACACCTTGGTCACTTATGATGTGTCCGAGGTATGCTACCTCCTTACGTAAAAACTCACACTTTTCCGGTTGGAGTTTAAGGTTGAAATTACGAAGTTTTACAAATCCTTTTGTCAGTTTTTCAATATGTGCTGGTAAATCTGCTGAATAATAACTATATCGTCGAGATAGACGGAACAATGTACGCCTGAGAAGGCGTATTCATCAACCTCTGAAAGGTTGACGGGGCATTCTACTTAATTCAAAGTGCCCTTGAGGGACACTGAACGCGGTTTTGGCTGCATCTGTGGAAGAAACTTTTATTTGATAGAAACCCGATGCAAGATCCAATGTTGAAAAATATTTGCTCTGACCAAGCTGGTCTAGTATTTCATTAATTTGGGACATCGGGTATGTTTCTCCAATAGTCATATCATTTAATTTGCGGTAGTCTGTAACTATCCGCCATTTCTTTTGCCCGGAAACATCCGCTTTTTTGGGAACCACCCAAATTGGGGATGACCATGGGGAATTAGAGGGCTTAGTTATTTGTTGGTCAAGCATTTTATTGGTCTGACTATTAACTTCTTGTTTATGAACCTCAGGAAATCTATATGATTTGACATTAATAGGTTGCGAAGACAAAGTATTTATTTCATGTTTTACAGCATCGGTAGCTGTCAAGTTATCACCAGGTAGATGAAATATGTCTGAGAACTCAGAACAATTTTGAGCAATGCGTTGGACTCTTCGGAATTTAAATGGGACATTCTTAATTGGTCAAGCACTTCTTTGGTCCTATCATTACAAGATGGATGAGTGTTATTTAATTGTCGAAATTCATTATAATTAATAGGATTAAGTGTAAACTGTAAATTTGATGATATAGGAATAGGATCATCTGATACATTAAGGACAGTAGTATTTATACGGTTATTATTTTTTACAGATACGATACAATTTGCGACGATGAGTGAATCAGCGATATGTTGATCAACAATAATGCCACTTCAATTCTGGATTCGTCACTGAGCATTCTATTATTACTTCCGATCGAGGAGGAATAACATATTGTGGTTCTTTAAACTGTAATTGGAGAACATAGCCATTTATATCAATGGATTTAGTACTGTAGTCGATCCTACATTTGTACTGTTCGAATAGGTCATTACTTATGATACCATTATGTGGTAAGTTTATCCCGTCAAGGATATGGAATCGATGGCCAAGAGGCTCATCTTTTTCGAGAAATAAGGCTAGCCGGAAATCGCCCATACTTTTAATGGGTTGCTGTGAAAGTTAAGCGAAAGTTAACAAATTATGAAAGACTATTCATACCTTGTCAATATTTTAACAGAAACTTGAGAATTAAACCAGGGCGCAATTTAAAATTTGAGAAGACCTGCGAATAAGTGGTTATCATCAAAAATGTTGAATACGATGTAAGGATATACTGCTATAAGATGTTTAAAAAAGTACTCCTTAAATAAGAATATTCCTACAATTTTAGTTAAAAAAAGACAAAATTCACATTGTCCTTTTTTGTTTTCACCGAGATCTGGCCCTGAAATTAGGAACGTATAAAAATAAGTTTATCAAAAATATCAGTAAAAAAATTATAACACACTATAATACCTAACTAATTTGTTCCTTAAACATCGGCGTCTCATATTTTTGGGAAGATTGTTGTGTACGCGCCCGCACTTAAGTGCTACTGTGTTAGTATCCCTAACAGCAAAAATATGCAAATTAAAACCACGTGTTCAGACGTGCTAAATTGTATAATATTGATTGAGTATTTAATAAACACAAAACAAAAGATACATTTTTATTTCTCTGTAAATAACAAACATTAAACATTTTGTAACAAAAATATATTCATAAACAATATTTAAATTCTTTTTCTCGGGACATCATGGAGGTCGATTAACTAAAGCTGTTTTTTCTAGTACAGCGCATTACACATTACATATGGATTTTAATATATTAAACGAATACTGCAAAAGTAGTTTTATATTTTCTAACCTCAAAATAACCAAATGCAATACGCGTTTCGAAACGATTGCGGCAAATATAAATGCAAAGAATACGCTATATTTCTAGCATTTGCAAACACATATCATCTGTCTCTGTTATACACATAGGCTTGATAGTGTGTGAAAGAGACGCAAATATTACCTATTTGTGCGCTTTGTTATTGTCACTAATCAAGCGCAATGTGCAATGGACGGTGACACCAACCTTAGTTAATCAATTTATACATCAACTCTGGTATAAATTCCACCATTAGTAATTTAAAAAGCTATATTTATATAGTATCTCTTATTATTATAAACAATCATCTCAACATTTGAATAGGTAAATACAATATTTAATTAATACTACACCAGACATACTGTTGTTCTCCACTCTTTAGACATTTCTTAGAATGCATTACAAAAACAAAAAAACGGCCACCACATTTTGAAACCACATAACCAATATTATTTAGAATTCTAAATACAAAATAACAAAACCAAAATATATAATACATTTCCATTTTTCTCTGAAATAAATGGTACACAAACTACATAAGAATCGTACTACACACCCTTAGTTTAATCATTGTGCGATGTATCATTACATGACCCTTATTAGAAACTAAGAAAGCTGGAATGTGTACATATCGATAAGCGTAAAGTAAAGTTTTACAAGTGGACTAACAAAAAAATAATGTGTCCAATAAAAATCGGTGTATATTTGTGGTCGTGAGAGAGCTATAATTAAGAATTATTTTTCAGTTTTTAATCCAGGATCTTCGGAAGTGAATGGGTTGTAATCGGCAAGACCGACGAGTTTTGCCGAAACGTCCCAAAGCTTCTTCGCGTCGTCGTCTTTTTGTGCCTTCGCAGAGAGTGTTGTTACGACGCAATCACTAAAAAAATTTAAATTATACACATTAACTATCATTATATAATCATTAATTTAATAATAATCATTACGTGTATTTGATAAATCAATCAAATGATATAACACATTTCAATAAAGTCGACATATCTTAATCGCTCTAAAACAATTAACACGACGCGAGATATTTTTTTTTATCAAATTCTGTATCGGTAATTTACTAACACATTAACACACAAAGTACACACAGACTCGCAACACTCATTCCTGGATCAAACAAAATAATTATTCCGGGTGATATTTGAAGCCACAGCTCTCAATGCGGCGGCAAAGGTGAGACGACCGCTTATATCACTTCGCCATTCATAGCCGATATTCACTAATATGAACATCTCTATAGTCGTCGAACAATAAAGTCTCGTCGGACATTTTTCGGGAAACTATGTAAAAACTTCACAATTATTACTACACAGAAAACGAAACAATTTTGAATTGTTGAAAACATCTCGGAATTACCCGCAACTGAGAACATAAACTAACTTAGTCCTGTCTGACCTAGTGATTGACCTTGATCTTGTCCTCGTAATTGATTCTGACCTTGCATTTAGAATTGATCGCGCATGCCCAGTGAGTAAAAAACACTTAGAATAGAATTAACAACATAATGCATTTAATAAGATTCTTTACACTTCCCTTATAAACTTAAAACTTGTCTTATTTGTATACAAGACTATACATAGACATATCCTAATATATTCAGAGCACCTATATGCTATTAATAATCATTTTCATAAGAAAATGTACACAGCTTCTAAAGAGAGCGGGATAATGGGCAAAATAAAAAAAAATTGTAAACATAACCAATAAAACCAACAATCTAACACTAATAGAAATTACCACCCTCGAAATGTTTACACCCTTTACGTTTATAATCCCTTTATGCCTGTGATTAAGGTTAACCTCTTTACAAAATATTGGCTCTGGATTCAATTTCTAATAAATGCCATGAAATATCTAGGTTTCCGCTGGATATTGCCATAAGAAACAGTTCTTTCCGCAACCAGAAAAAATTTAACATCGGTAACAATGATTGTATATGTTACCACAAAAGATTGAAAACTGCCAATATGCAAATTAACTGATTTGCTCCGATTTATATCTCATGATTCACTGCTCAACAAACAAACTGACATGAAATTTAAAAACATGATCTGCCATTTTCATATCTGGGTCTTAAAAAATCAGGCAAGGAGTTTGCAGCATCAAGAGTTTTCTGCAATTTCTATCACAAATCTCACCAAACCTAACCTAACACTAATGACTCACGTACACTAATTAATCATGTCCACACCATCGAAATAAGAAATTATACAATTTTCAATAGGTCATTTAAAAGATAACTGCAGTTAATATGCACGTTTTCTTAATTAGTTTCTACAGTTAATCTACAGTATAACCGATTGCTGTAATTGAGTGATAGCATATAAACATCGATAATTATAGATTACTTGTAGTTTATACTATAATTATATTATTTTCCGTATTAACAATAGTTACAGACCTCAAAAAGAACATACTTCGATAATGACGTCAACCGACCATAAAGTTTATTCTATTTTTTGGCGCAAACACGAAATAACCTATTTTTATATACGAAAAATGCAAGCAATTTCATATAGATACATATTCAAATTATAAACGCGTAAGTTTTTGGCGGGATTAGTCTGTTAAGTAGCGGATTTTATATTATATTCATAACCTTGTGATATTTGACTCTATTTTTTGTAATATTGGTGGCATTTTACGTAGCATAGTTCGGTTATTGTGCACAAGTGGATGCGAAATAATAAATACCACGGACCATGAACTCTGAGGTGCCACAAAAACTCCCTGGAATGTTCTAACAATGGAGCCACCATCTTGTTAGAATATTGAAATTGTCACAAAACACTTGTATTATTATTACCTACTCGATAATGGCAGTAATAATTCAGAAGATTGGTTACCAAAATAAAAAAAATTATGAACGAAAAAAAATACATATATAGAATTGAAATTAAATTAAACATAAATATTACCTATAATACAAGCCAGTTTCGTTTGCACATTTTTCGTCGACAGAGCAATAGATCGTAGTCTGAGCGCCGAGTTCCGGTGTCTTCATAAACGGACTGGCAATAATACCGACCATAGACCTCGCTCCTCTGAACATGGAATCGTTCAAATGACGACCTAGCTCCGTTTTAATAAGACCTGGGTGAAGGCAGTAAGTGTTAACTCCTTCGATATTATGATCCTGGAATTTGATTTACATTAGCATTTCTTTATACTCTATAGATTCTAGCGTTTGACCACAATCTCACGTCATATTAAATGTCCATGTGGTCTTAAATTGTAAAACCTGTCAGACCTGGAGGGGACTGACTCTCAAACGCGGTGAACACACCTACAGGTTTGGCGACAGATTTTTAACTTAAGGGTGATAGCTAACCAACTTAGAAAAAGTTTTAGCTTCTATTTTCCTACCTCAAAAACTCCGAGTTATTCGTAAGAATTCCGTTTTATTTTTCCAAAATATATATAATTTCAATCTAGGATTTTTTTAATTATTAAGGCAGGACAATGTCCGCCGGACCCGCTAGTATTGTATAATATAATAATGTATTTTATTTCGTATTTCGATATACTCAACTCCTTTGCCGAATTCCATTAGAATCTGTATATTCATCATGATTGCGCGACAGAAGTATAAACATACGTATATTTGATAAGATATAGACAAGCTTAATATGTAACAAGGTTAATGATTTCAAGTCAAACTAAGTAGATAAAAGAATGTGCATAGATAAACAAATTGACTTATAATATAACTAGCGGACCTGGCAGACGTTATCCCGCCCTGATAATAAAAAATCCTGAACAAATTATATACCAAAACGTTTCTCGTGAATCACTTTATCCGCTGGTGAAAACCGCATAAAGATCCGTTCAGTAGTTTTTAAGTTTATCGCGAACAGACAGACAGACAGACGCGGTAGGTGACTTTGTTTTATACTATGAAATGGTACGAGAATATAAATTGTCAATAAATCACTATAAGGAGCTTAAGAACGATATGCAGCAGCTCTGTTGAAGGTATTGCTAAAATCGAAATGAAATTACATAAATATAAAAGCCTACCAAAAGCTCGCATTATATCATAATTTCAACCCTTTATAAAATAATCAGCGAGTCCCTACAAGCCAATTCATATTTTTCCTATATAACTTGACAAAATATATTGGGCCTCTGATCTCCAACAAAGTGTCTGATTTTACAACCTACTACCTCGATAATTTGAAAATAATTACTTCTATAACTAGAAGAAAAATGAGTGATAGGCCTTAAGAAATTACCAATAACCCACAATTAGTAATAAATAAGCCAAAACTCTGTAAGTGAATACTTTTTTAGAAAATCCACTAAGTCGAAAATTCTATAAAGGCGTCTCCCTTGCAGTTTGACTTATAGAGGGAGATTCTACTGTATTTTAGTTAGTAGGTGTATCATTCCGAATTTCTCTTTCAGGGGTCGCCAAAATCATAATAATTTTAAATAATTTATCTCAAACCCTTGATAGAGAGCCGTGCCTGTCGAGTCGCTATCAAATTTCGAAAAAATCGTGATTCGGGGCTGATATTTTACTAATACTTTGTTCAGTTACTTTTGAACCACATCACTAACTATGGTGCAATTCGTGTGAAAAGTAAAAATAATAAAGAATACACATCTTGAATTTAGTCTGAAATTATCTTTATGAAAAAAAAATGAAATATAATTTTCTTGATTATAAGTAAGAACATTGGTATATGTATGTTATAGGTATTCGATTTTTTTTTAATTTGTAGAAATTTAAGTAAATTTAATAGTGTAATAATTTGTACAATATTTCGATTTCCACAATTGTTTTTTGACAATTCAGGCAGGAACACTATACGTAAAGCGGCAGCAACGGAAGGGATCTTTTGTGGATGAGATTATATTAATAGTCGGGGAAATATACTTAAATTGCTTATCTACTAACACCATAATATGAAAAAGATTTTTTATGCTTTCTCAAGGTTCAGTAACGCGAACTAAAAGTCACCGTACTTGTAAGTATCGCGACGAAAACGGCCATTAATAATATATAAAACATAAAATCTACATGTAATCTTACTAGTTTTATAAATAACCAACTGAAGGTCAGCGTGAGGGTAATCTGTGAACGAAGTTCAGAAACTATTAACTGATGATGCTAAAAAACATGTTTGAGTCAAAATAAAACAAAAAACATCTTGTTTGTTTACAAAAATAAATGTTTATCATCGTCATTACCTTTAATCTGTTCGCCAGTTCTCTGGTGAATAATATGTTCGCTAGTTTGCTTTGCGCGTACGCCCTAAACGCATTATATGAACTTACTTTATAATTCAAATCATCAAAATTGATTACGCCTCCTGTAATTTAAATATAAAATTTATGATAAGCTGGCCGATGCCTGCGTCTTCGTTCTAGTATTTTAAATTGAAATTTTCTCATTCTAGATACTTACCTCCTATACTCCTTTTACCGATTTTATGTTACCGCTGTTTACATTTATCATTAATGCTTAGCTCCCATGGAAGAGCGTAATATTTGCAGACTAGATAATACTGGAAAATGTTTTCTATCAGCTAGTAACAATGTTATCAAAATCGGTTTAGTCGCTTCGGAGATTAGTCCATCCAAACATACAAATTCATTGTTGTACAAGTACATTGTTTTGCTTGTCAAGTGGTTTCATATTCTAGTATAATTTGAATATTATATCCATTGGTTTTGTTATCAAATATACAGTCCAAGAGAAACTTTTTGAGCGCCCTGAATATAAATTCGCAGAACATAACTTTAAGTATAAATATGTATTATATTTATAATATTATATAATATAAGATATTTTGGATAATATACTTTGGATAAAAAAATTGATTGCCTGTAAATTCGGTTAACGGATGACAATTTTACGTAATAACATCATAAGAAAAGACGCATCGGCCTATGGAGTGGAAGAGAGATAGATGCGTCACAAGCCAAACACTAGGCCGATCGCGCCTATCTATCGCTTGTTCCACGCTATTGCACGCTCGGCACAGGCGAAACGTGACAATGAGTCATGCTTTTTCGTGCGTGCAGCCGGCGTTCATCGATTTATAGGACGTTATCATGTTAATAAATTCCAATTTTTGCCTCCTATTAAGCTCTTAACAATATTATACGCAAACCCGAAGTTATGGCTAGATTCAGAGTGGTCAAAAGGATTGACGAGGATTCTACAAATCATATTTCAATTACGAGACCAGATGGGATCAAAAACCTTTGTTTAAAATATACAAATTGATCATTCTGATTAGTCAATTACACTTACTGTTATAAGCTCTTGAAGAAACAGTGACAATTCTTGCCGGCTTACTATTCCTTATCCTTGGGAGAAGGATACAAGTTAAAAGAAAGTGTGCGAAATGATTAGTACCAAGTTGCATCTCGAAACCATCTTCTGTTTCACTCTTGGGACACATCATAACCCCAGCATTATTGACAAGTATATTTATCTGAGGTTCAGTATTCAACATATGCTGTGCAAACTCGCGGACAGACTTTAAAGATGTCAGGTCACATTTGGCGACAACTAGGTTTCCGGTTTCCGGCATGTCTTTGCAAATCTTTTCAATATCGGATTTAGCTTCTTCCGCCCTTTCTAAATTACGACACGCCATTATAACCTTAGCTCCTGCAAGCAATGTTATTTAACCCTTAGATGCAAATGAGTTATGCAGTCGAATTTCAATAACAGATTAATCTACTCTGCCTTTTTTGATAATAGATATGTGTTTAAAGATTGATATATCCAGAATCTTTACACACTGACCAGAAAACTATTTATTTTTTCCAAAATAACTCCGATATTTCTCAAAATTTTTCAAACTACAGGAATATTTTAAGAATGTTTTGAACTGTATTGTTATTATTAACTGACTAGCATCTGCCTGCGACTTCGCACCTTTTTTTAAACAGTAATTATTTTCGGCTTATTATATTACTTCATTTCAGTAAATTATGAGTGTATATTTAGTTATTTCGAAAACTATTACTTATCATTTTTAGAGAGATCAATTTTGGAATGAAACAAAATGCCATCAAAATTGGTTTAGATAATTTTTTTCCTATTTGCAAAAGTGGTTATCGATCATTTTTATAGCCGATTAATTACAAAATGACAAAATATTACCCGCGTAAAAAAATTAACATCAGGTTAGAATTAGATAATTTTTAAATGTCTTGTATTTTTACGAATTGTAAAAGCATTATTGATTATTTTTATTCTCTATCAAATACATAATAACTTATACTTCCCGTGTACAAAATTTTATCAAAAACAAAAGAAAAAATAATAGTTCGTAAAAATATTTTCACAATACTTTTAATGCAGTTTTTAAATTAATTTCGTACATGCCAGTATATAAATATAAAATTGTACACAGAGAAGTACTGATTAATTAGTACAGATAGAAGATAAATAAGTACCGAGACTATCTACTGATATAGTAATTTTTACATTTATTTGCTTCTTTGTATATTATTATTATTAAAAGTATCCTATATCCTTCTCCAGGTTTCTCCGACTTACTTTGCTAATCCGACTTCCACAGAAAAGTCTTTCCATTTTTCGGGTTAATATATAGCCACTCACAGATAACGTGGCTTTCTATTGCTAAAAGAATTTTCAAAATCGGTTTAGTAGATCCAGAGATTACCCCCTACAACGTCACAAACTTTACCTCTTTATAATATTAGTATAAACTAGCTATACCAGGGACTACGTCCGCGTGTTATTTCAATTACAAACAGAGTGATTAATTAAATCATAGGATTGTATTGTGTATTAAAACTCGACATTGGCGATTTAAGTGGTCTCACCCTTTGTGAACGATTTTGTTCTTCGAGACGCCTTATGGCACTACAGCATCTAGTTGTACATCGTATATATTTGAAAAACATTATAGCTACGTTCATTTTTGACGGATGCACAGACTAAGCTATTCTCGAAAATATGTGTTATGATTTTCTTGGTGTAGTTTTATTGTGAGCCTAGTGCTTTAGCAGTGATGTGTGTTCATACAAACAGACAAACAGACAGACCGTCCGGTGAAGCTGTTAAGACCTTGCTAGGTCAATAGCGTGGTCAGTTCGAAAAAAAAAACAGACAGACATTTCTAATAATGATTGAAATGTATTTTATTACTTATTCCTAGGCACCTGCAATAATTTTTTTCACGAAAATCGAAAAAGTACAGACACGTTAGATTTACTTTGTTATTATACGTATAGATATTATAAATGCGAATGTTTACTTGTTACGCTTTCACGACAACCACTCAACCGATCATCATAAAAATCAGCATTCAATTACCAGTGGTACAGAAAAGGACATAGGGTACTTCTAATATAAAAATGTACCGTTTTTGAGGGGGATGAGATGAGGAGATCAAATCTACATTAAGGCGAGCAAAGCCGAGAGCAAAAGCTAATAGTTGATAATTTTAAAGTTACAGTCACTAAGAAACGGTTTAGTTCAAATTCAACTCTGCTATAGGGAGAAATGTATACATAGCGGACACAGAAGTAAGAAAAAATAAATTATTTTGTTATGTTGAAGACGCAATAATTTGCAAGTTAATGTATACACGAAATTTCACGTGATCCCCCTCACATGAAATGGCAAAGGAAATAAACAGGCGAATCGCCCTAGGATGGAGAAAATACTGGTTACTGAAGGAAATAGTGAAAAGTAAGGATCTAGGCAATCATATAAAAAAGAAAACATTCGAGACCTGTATTCTACCAGTTTTTACTTATGGCTGTGAAACTTGGTCAACAACACTTCACCACAGGGAAAGGCTAACAAAATACCAACGTGCCATGGAAAGAAGCATGCATGCTGGGGTTAAAAATCAAAGACAGAGTCAAGAACGTAGAAATGAGAACAAGAACAAAACATACAGACATTCTTACCCAAGAGACGGTAAAAGAGGCAGGGGTCGTCAAGTCAGGAGATGGGAAGATGACTTAAAACAGACAGCGGGACCATTCTGGTTGAGAGTAGCAAGTGACAGGATCCATTGGAAGGAAATGGAGGAGGCCTATGCCTAAAGGCACACCGAACTTAGGGACCTCTTATAACCCTATGTTTTGGAATAAAAGGCTATTATTATTATTATATACACGAAATGTGATAAAATTGGCAGCAGTGTGTGTGTGTGTGTACCTTTAGATCCGAATACAGCAGTCATTATACAGTAACCTTATACATATATTTTAGAAAATTATGCAAAAGTTTACCTCTTTTATAAAAATCCAGCACAGCTTCTTTTCCAATGCCAGTGTTACATCCAGTCACCAAAACTGTTTTTCCTATTAACTTAGCTGTACTGTAACACTTTCCACTGAACAGAGGCATTTTTAAATTTCTTCCGATTAATCTAGTAATGATCTAAAAATTAATACTTGAAGTAATACGGTAATTAAATAGTACCTAAATACGGTAGGTAGGTACAAAATTATGTTTCTTCTGCACAAATCGATTTTTAGTTATAAATCAATACCATATTTAATTACAAAGTGAATAGAATGAAAGGTGAAATCAACAATAGTCCGATGAAGCTGTAAAGACCTTCCCAGGTCAATAGCGTAGTCAGTTCGAGAAAAAAAAAAGTGAAATCAATAGGTTTTCCCCAATTAGTAGTATATAACTTAACAGTAGCGTTCTAAATGTAAAATAGATCATCTAAAATTATTATTAAACTTACAAATTTCAAAGTATCCTCGCTATCGTCAGATAGGTATCACAAGTTTGCCCACCTCACATACGAATCCACTCTAAATGTGTCACAGACCACCACAACCACCGACCACGACCATGGAGCAAAAACAAAATAACAGTAAAAAAATACCGTTCTGTTCTACCAGTTTTATATGGGACCACAGATTACTAAGAGAATAATACTATTCTATTATCGGCATGGACATAATATACTAAACAGGACCGAGCACTCGTGGCAAAAACGCGAGCCGAATGAGATAGCTAGTATAGAGGCCGTGTGTCCCTTTCTAATAGGGTGACAATAAAATTTTTGCTATATGAGACAAATTTGGTCTTGCAATCTTCCTACTAATAGTTTATTATAAACACATAGATATAGAAGGTTTTCATTAGTAATGGAAATTTTCTGAGAGATTAGGGATGAGTTACGAAATAAATAATACAACAACAAAGTGCTATACTTGTTAAAGTTGACAAGTTAATACAGTTCAAATATTTTAAATCTTACGGACGCGCTTTCAATTTAACGCGCTTCTTTTCGGCACCGAGTCATACTATAATACAAGTGCACAGCTCACCCATACATCGACGATTACTAATTAGGAAAATAGTAATTCCCGTGTAACGACTTTGATACTTTTATAAAAAATATAACGATATTTTCCTATCATTTTGTTATATTGGATCCCATAGTGCCAAATCAAATTATAATTTCACAAGGTCATACAAGGTCAAGGACAGTGTAACTAAATCTAAATATACATAATTGACAGAAACATCGAATTTGCGCTCAACTATATAACCCCTTAGTGCTGGATCAAGGTATCATTACTGAACATTCTCATGAGTAGTATTGTGGTGACTGGATCATAGTCTAGAATCTAGTTAATAACTAGAAATATCAAGTTTGTGTTTAAATGTTCAGTCTTCCAGTGTATGAGCAAGGTTTGATTTTTTAATTTTTGTGATTTAAGTTATAAGTTATATGATAACTGGATCTTAGTATAGATAATAGTTAGAAACATCGAGTTTACGTTCAAAGGCTTAGCATCATAGTGTTAGATCAAGGTTTGGTTTCTTAAACACCAGGTGAGCAGCTGTATTGTGATAACAGAATTTTGGTATTGATTGATTGCTAGAAACATCAAGTTTGGATTCAGAGCTTTATTCTCATAGTATGGGATGAAGGTTTCATTTCTCATACGCTTTTAGTATAGTATAGTGTAGCTAGAAACATAGGATTTATGCTGAAAAGTTTCGTGTCATAATGTCTGATTAATGTCGAATTGCTCATGGGTCAGGCGAGTAACTGTATCGTCATAACTGAATGTTAGTACATATAGATATTAGCTACAAACATTGTGTATGCGCTAGGATGTTTAGATATGAGAATTTGTAAATTAGTGTTTGTTTCTGAATCAAAAATAATTCTGTAAACAGCATACTGCCAATCATCTAAATTGTTAGTAATAACAGCTGCAGTGTGCAGCCAGAATATGATGGTCTTTGTGTAAAACGGACTATATTTCCACCAACAAATTTTGCGTCTAGCTTTGCACTTTCCACCAAATAATTCGTTTCATTATAAACAAAACTTGAAAGATCATGTTCTGCTTTTATCTTAAAATTACTAAAATGTGACAGGAACCATTTATGATATATCTTCTTCTATAGGATTCATACATTTGATAGTGACTTTTTGAACACCCACTTCCTTTACGTTTGCACAATGTTTCTAACTTGGAGGCACCTCTATATTGCTTGAACTTGTCCCAGCAATAACAGGAGTTTCTAAAGAGGTGGCAGTTTGGAGGATTTCGTTTTCAGAGATGACTGAATGTGGCTGTTGTATCAATATATCACTGACTTCGACTCTTTTATTGTTGGCCTGTAAAATAAACATGAAACCAAGTATTAAGCATGCTCCGTCTAAATAATAACAAATTTACCGAAACGATTTACGTTGCCTAACATAATACGTCCTGTTAAAAGACAGAAATACCAATTATATCTTGGCTTTATTCAGCAAGAATTTAGGATAGTTATAATACATATTTAATAAAAATATGACAATGAAAGACAAGTAGTTGTCAATGACAATTGACCAAGTACATAACACGTCCTATTTATGATATACACATAATGCGATTACAAAAAGTCATTCCTTGACAATTCCTCAAAAAAAAATTATTAACATTAATTTAAATAAAACCGAAGTGCAGATGATTATAATAGTGAAAAATATTCTTACCGCGGGAGAAATCGTTGGTATAGCGTTATGCTTTTAATTGCTGACGGGAATTAGCAGTAAAAAGCAGGAATGTTCGAAGTGGCGACTGCATACGAGCCATTTTTGTCGCATTTTTTGGGAAACAGTACAACAATTTTAGTACAACAGTAAGAAAGCTGACTCGATCACACAATACATAAATTCATGGTCAACGTAGTTGTTACATTCACAATAATGTTATTTTTAGCTTACCTATGGAACGATATAATATCACAACAACTATAAGATTTATTTGTATAAGTATAAACGCAACACTTTTTCACGATTTTAACTAATGGTATTCCATAGAATTGTTTTATGACGAAAGTTAATTAAAGATATGTAAATAATATTAATCTCACTGACGCCATGACATGACGCATTAAAAGGTCACCATTTATGAAATAAAAATAGGATAGCTAATAATTTATGTTTTCTTTGTTTATTTAAGAATGTATATAACGAAATTAAAGCAATTATAATACGCTGACTTAAAATTGTTAAAATAACTTTAAAATACAAGTGTTTCAACTGAGTTTTTAGAGCGAACAGTTATGATCAAAAACATTTTTTTAGGCTGGCATGATGAAAGAACGAGACACACGGCCTCCGGGCCTTGCTATCCCTCTCGGCTAGGATTTCCTCTGTGTTAGGTGCCACAGAAAATACACTTTACCATTGTGTAATATGGTTCATTTTCAGAGTTATCAGTCCTGTTTAGTAAAATTCCATGATTATGGGTCAGTATCTCCGACTTCGAACAACAATAATTGTTGTCAAATCAACAATAAATCATGTCATCTTTTTCTTGGGAGAATTCTTAATATTTTAATTTGATTATGTTATATTTATTTTCAGTCGTAATCTTTTATGTATACTACCTGTACAAAATAATTTTGACACATCCCAAAACGACTCACGATTTTTTCTAATACCTAAGTAGCTACACAGAATCCCCCACCCCCCTTTAAAAGTCTATCGCCAAGCGGTAATAGGAACACAGCTATATTTCCTTTTTACCAGAAACAGTATACTGGAGAAGTCGTCCAGACACTTTAAACTTGGTATTTAGTGAAAATCAAACGAAATTATTATTAAACTCTATATAAATAAATCAGTACGAATTATATATTTATGATAAGAATACTTCTGAAATTATTAATTAAAATGATATTTATACCTACTTGTGCACTTTTATAGTGGTTTACAGTGGCTTATCACCAGGGCTGTAGCTAGAGTGAAATTTGAGGTAGGGCAGCAATGGTTACAGGTAGGGCGGAAGTAAAAAAATTATCATAATTGATCTGCCCTCAAATGTCCACAAACTGTGTTATGTTCGGAAAAGTGTAGATACCTATCGCTACAATTTTTTTTATCTCAAACTATGAACAAATAATTGACCTTAGTTTTTGGTATTTTGAAGGTAGGGCATTGCCATTGCATTTTATGAAACTGACAAATTACGTATAAAATGAAAACTTTATTTAATAATTAAATAATGTATTTATTATTTTTAAAAAAGTATAATTTATGTTAAAATATAATTAATTATTAATATGCAAGGACGGACATGATTGGTAAATACAGTGTAAACTCTTTCTAACGTCGTACGTTATAACGAAAAACTTTCTATAGCGTAGAAATTCGTAGTTCAATTTGGTTGGTTTACCACAAAACCATTTATTTGTTCTCTTCCCACCGTATAACGAAAACATTTTGTAACGAAAAAAAAATGCTCAGTCCCTTGAAATTCTTTATAGAGTTTACACTGTCACACATAAAATTTACAAACTTTGTACTTATATTTCTATATCTTATTGTAATAAGAGAATATTATACCATAAAGTTTACATTGTTTCTAACTAAAATGGATAATAAAGCTATATTAATGGCCACTGTGGACTATGTAAGGTACTGTTTCAACGATAAAGCAGCATAATATTTACTTATATTAGAAATAAAATGTAAAGTAAAAAATGTATTAAAAAATATAGTTTTTACACTCATTTTGTTTAAAAAAAAGCTCTATTTTTTGCGTACTTAAAATTAGATTTGAACACTACATTTACATTATAGTATACACATAAATAAAATTAAAGTGGGTTTTGTTTGTTCTGAGTAATCTTCGAATAGTAGAGTAGGAAGCGATTATGACGAAATGTTTACAGGTTATTTGTACAAACTTAACATTAAAGTTTTCTATAGAACTTATTCAGTTATGATAAATTTAACAGATTTAAACTCATATTATTAAACGAGTTTAAATTAGTAAAATGATAATAATAAAACACAACAAAAAAAAAGTGTTTATAAGTAATCAAGATGAAATAAATAGTTTCCGTGAATTAAAAAAAAAAACACTTTCGCGGGAACATAAAATCGATTTGCATATACAGTAGAACTTAAAGTTAAAACCCAAGGGAAATACAAAATATGTTAAGTTATAGAGTTTTTAATTTATCAAGGTTTTATCTTAGAGAATGATTGATGAGTTAATATACAGTTCCTATTATTATGTACCAGAAGAAGTGGTAAAATAAAATACATAAAGATGTTACATCAAAATAAAACTCTATTTAAAGTTTAGTCTACCAAAAAAAGTCTGTGATTTCTTTTTGTTGTAAACGGTTCGCGGTTTATAAATCGATTTGATTATCTATGATAAATAGAATGACAGCGGCGACCTGAGCTCACCATCAGGCACAGTGCAGTCACTTTGCTGTGCTACAATAAAAAAAAGAGAAGAGAACACATTATCTTGTGTTGCTACATTGCTCTATAAATGATCGTACAGTCACCATAACTAAACGCCAAGCTTTGTCCACCATCCTCAATTGTATGATTGATATGGTCATTGTATACTAATTGTTTCTGTTAACTATTTAACTTGTAAACACGTGTAAGCAATAAATTTTGAAACTTTTTGTTTTGTACTTTCATTCGAAATTACTTATTGGCAGACAGTTTATGCTGTAGAGCTCTTCGAAACATATCTATAATTTGCCGAGGGCTCATACTGATATTATTAGTTTAAGTTGTAGACGGTGCGTATTTTAAGTAATAGAGGTTTTGGGCTCTGAGCTGACATCAAAACCAGCTTGACGTGGTTCTTGAACGTGCTATTTGGCAACTCAGTAATATGTTTTTTAATTTTTGTTATAAAATGTAACATATATCCCAAATATGTATTACTAGTCTTAATAAGCTTGAACCGCGTAAAGGCTAATTATTGTTTATTCTGATAATAAAAACATGCGTTCCTTTTACAAGAAACACAATTTTCTCATAAGGAATATTATATATTTTAAACAGACATTAATAAAAATAAACTAACAAGTTTATTAGTGAGATCATCGACTTTCATACGGGGCGAGACTTTAGCAATGCCTACACAAAAACTATCAGCCTATTTGGAGGCTTCTATCATCTGTATAATATAATCCCTAATGGTACTAAACAATTATGACTTCAAAATTGTCTATTATAGATATTAAATATATCCAATTGTTTGTTTATACATATTTTAACTGTGGCGTACTAGAAGCAATAGTACAAACAAAGGTCTCATTTATTTGGTAATTTGGTACACAACAATCATAAGTTTCATTTAGGTATCAATATTAATATGAATATTCTCCATTAGTATATCGACTATAGAACAACCAATCAATTAAGAAACTGTAGACAGTCTTAGCACGCCAATATGTATAACTCGTTTTATCAGTCACTTGAATAATATGTACCTCGAGTTATGGGCGGGATCTTGGAATGTCATGTTGTGAAAAATATATTTTATTCATACGTAATATACTTTGGTTATTGGACACAAGTGAAGTGGGTGGGAACTAATACCACGGAGCATGGATTCTGACTTGCGACAAATATGGAAAGTTCCATTTCCACACAAACAAGCGGATCACCGTCTTGTTAGAACATTGAAATGATCACAGGACATTTGTAATATCATTACCTTCTCGACGATGGCAGTAATAATCTACTAGAAGATTGGTTGCCAAAAATGAAACTAAATAAATGTACTTCTTATAACATAGTTGCAATCAGGGCTTTTTGTGGGTGCACGCAATGCCCTTAAAGGGAAATTTGAAAATACGTAAAAATTGTCATGAGTTGATTTTCATTTTGAAAATTTTAGAGCAGTATCCTACTATTATATGCCGCAAGCACCCAGAATAACAAGGTGCACATGTTTGCACTTTTTGACATAAAAAATTATGGACTTACAACTTTTGAAAATTAGCGTGCCTCCAAAACGAAAGTGACAAAAATAGACCTGATTGCATTTATTACTCAAGTACTATATCATATTTAAAGATATAAATTAAAATACTTGATTTATATGAACATAACTTATGTAAAATAAATTGTCGTAAAAACCTTTATATCATTAAAGAAATATAAAAATTATGTACTTAATGTATAAATATATAGCTGTAAGTTACACATAGGTTTTACCATACAGGAGAAATAAGAAATGCTACAAGAGTCATTTTTATAGGCAGCCTTCTATCTAGCAGAAACGTAAAAAATGTGTGGGACCGTTCATAAAGTATGTTCGCCATTGACGTAAAAACCCAAGACGCACAGTCTCGAATAAAAGTAGCGCTCAAAACCATCCGCAAAAACTGCCCAATATACATACGCGGTCATAGTTATGCAATAAACTTATGATTTTACAAATTCAACCTTACCTTCATTCAGGTAACCTTAAAGTTGTTTTTACAAGGATGCGAGACTATTTGAAATGAGTGCATAATTTTCAATTGTGTGCATATTTTATACGGAGGGTTTTGAGACGTTGTGTGTGCATTTTAGGTTTTTATATACATCAATGATGTTGGCACGTATTGGGGGTCAAAGTGGGGAGCGTCGCTTACTTGTGACCTAACGTGACGTTCGCAGCTCATCAACTTTGGAAAATTTTCTCTGGATTTTTTTTAAGTAAAACCTCTTTAAGCGTAACTAGGAGTTAAATTGACGACAATGCAACGGAAGTCCGTTACGGCAATATGGTGTTACGTTTCTGTACCATCCGGATTTTAAATATTTTTGATATTGTCAATAAATAGTTTATAAACAAATCGATGAAAAATTATTGAAAAAAAATTTAATAAAAAATATTAAATTGAATAATAATAAAAATCATACAGTAGAGTTAATTATGTATATATGGATGCGCGACCGTGCTGCCAACTGGTTTCAATGTAAGTACTTAAGAAATTAAATCAGCGCTTCATTATCTGTAGTGCCATCTATCAGCTACTGTTATAACGCCAAAAAAGTTTTACTTCAATCGCGTGTGACGGTTACACGCACTCATTTTTTTATTATGACATAAGTAATTTGTTTTATCGTGTCATATCAATTGACTCGTATTAAATTAAAAAAAACAGTAAATGTTACGTTTCATTTCATTATCATTCAGAACTTAAGTCCTTCTAGTAACATTAATGATTACAGGTCCCAAGGCTTCTTAAATGCACTCTTATTACATGTTAATAGCACATAATTTGTTTAACCAATTTTTTAATTACCACAACAAGTTAATACGTCTCGCTCCCTATACGCTCTTAACGCTGAGTGAAATATAACAGCTATCCACAAACCAACAGCCGCCCACGACGTGATTAAAGCGATTTGCAAAGAAACACCGGTATGTATGAAATCACCCCGCCTACTGTTGGGAGCATCTTTTTGTATGTAATCCATAAAATCGTATATTGCTACACATGAAAGTCGAAAATGTATAGCCGTAGCATGATCACCTGTAGCACGCAGTTCCTGTAATGATATTATGGTGTATTACAAAATGGGTTTCATCGCATAACAAATTAAATCTATTAAATTTCATAAATGGATAAGGCAGCAAAAGTTTCCACACAAAGATTATATAGTAATTTAAAAAAATAGACAAATTTTTTTGTAGATCTTTCCTCATATAAAATTTATAACACAAAAGAAAAAATAATGGTATCTTCCGTAAAGAACATAAAACCTGTAATATCTAATATCATCAAAACCTAATTACTCGTAATTGGAGTAAATTATCTTATATTGAATTTGGTTTTAACATTATATTTATCATGTCTCATTATCTCAAGGGGTCCATATTGAACACTTCAGGAATCCCTATTATAGACCAACAATACAAATAATGTAAATACTTAAATCACCTTCTCTCTTTAAATTTTATAGACTAAATAATGTGTTAATTTTAACTTTATATTCTCAGCATATTTTATGTATATATTTAGAAAATGGATAATTCACTAGAATACAAAAAGAAGTGTAATTTGAACTAACCCTCACTAAGTATCCTCTGTACTGTGTGCATGTTTTGAAAAATCCATCTGTTGTTATACTTGCATGTACAATATTGTAAATGCAAAATACTGCTGCAATACATGCAGTCGGGATCCAACAATAAATGATGCCATCATTTTGATGAGTTACACGAGCCCTTGATGTCACCACTATGGCTTGACCTTCACTGAAATTTTTTTAAATATAATTTATTAAAATAACATAAGATTATAGATTTTATTGTATTTATTGAATTGAATTTTAGCTGTCCTCTCTCTATATATGTGTAAATAATAGCAATTAAAACAATTATTATTATTCTCATTCAAAATAGAAAGCAGTCAAGTCAGTCTTGAGGAAATTTGATACATGTTACAGAAATCAATTCAGGTCAGCTCAATAATATATATAAAAATCAAATATTTTATGTTTAATATATTAAATCTCTTATCTTAGAATCATCATATAGTCATTTATTATTTAGGTCAGCAGATAAAAAATTGATATGAAGTTTAGATATATTTTTGCTAACAAATAAAAATTTCTATACATGTAATGTGTATAAAAATTGCTTATTGATAATATTATGATGATAGTAACTAGAACCAGATTTGAACAGTATAATTCCAAGCTGAAATGTACAAAATATTATTTTAAAAACAATTTTACTATATTAGAAAGGTATTGTTGGTACTTTATTGTTTTCAATGTTACATATACAAATTGATCTACTTATATACAGGCCTATTTTTGTCACTTCCTTTTTAGGGGCATGCTAATTTTCGAAAGTTGTGGTCCATAATTTTTTGTATCTCATAAAGTGCAAAAATGTACACTTTGTTTGGGTTCTAAAAATTTCAGAACAAAAATCAACTTATGGCAATTTTTCGCTATTTACGAATTTCCCTTTAAGGCGCTGCGTGCATGCCCTCGCAAACAAAGCCCTGGGTATATCTAATTAAAAATTAAAATTGTTATTATACATAATTTAATGATGTTAGGTCTTTTTCTATGTCTGTCTAGATAACAACAACTTTCTAGTGGAAAATCAGTCGCCAAGCACCTGTTGGTACTTTCTAGCAGTTGTGATGATAGCCAGTCTTCCCATAACTTTAACATATTTACCATCTTGGATCTCACCATCATTTAAGATTCAAGGTAATCAAATGCTAAAGCCAATAAAGTACAAAAAAATAGTGCTGTAGTCCTTGCACGGAAGAAGTGAAACTTCGTAATGTGGAAATACAAATAGAAAGGGGTAGAAATTGATTTTTAGTGAAATCATATTGTTTCTTTAAGACAAACTTTATTAACATTGCTTATAATTCACAACTGATCGCATCTTTTAATTATTTTCGAGTGGAGAAATGTCCAAATCTAAAACATTTACAATGGGATTATGATAACTAAAGTAAGATACAAAATGTTTTATTATTTTTCTCGCTCTGTCTCTTTCTTTTTTACCTCCCCAGGAGTGTTGAACGTTTAACGCAACAGTGCTTTCATACCCCCTCCATGGTAACGTTAAACATACAACACAACCTTGTTGGAAGTCACATTAGAAGTTTCTCTTCAAAAACGGGTGTTATTACATGTAAAGATTTTCAGTTAACCATTCTCCGATAACTCTGCACAACACCAACTCTTGTAGTTTTCATCTAATTGTTATGAAAATTAATATGCATCTAGTCATAGCTATTTGAACTCAAAGAATATGTTGAGACTGTCTCTTTTGCTAATCTTTTTTTAAAGCAAAATGTTTTCCATTTTTGTTTCGGTAAACCAATGACTCAAAATGATTGTGACATATTACATTTGCATCAGACTAGAGAAACATAGTATAAGCAGAGGCATACATGTAATATTGATATTTTGTGCTGAGCTTGTATAGCCCATTATATGTTTGATTAATTAATAAACTGTATGTAAGTGTTGCTCAGTGTCAATAGATATGACAACCAGACTAATGTTAGTAATTTCAATTTAGAAACCATCAATTATAAGTAATTCAAACTACAACTTATTTAAAGATTAAAAAAAGAACAGATATTCCATCATTTTGAGTTTTCACTTTTATCTACAGTCCTTATGACTGACTTAACTTTTCTTTATTTAGGGAACATGATCTATACTCACATCTCTTCCATTGTAGTTGATTTTTCGTCTTCATATTGCCCAATATTATTAATGCATACACGGTACATGTGAAATAGAGCCATCGCTATTGCATATACTATGAGTGGTATTGGTGCAAATATTGCATACAGGCAATAGGAACTGTGACCTCCATTAAAATATTGGAACGTACTGATTCCGTAGAATATGCAACCACAGTTGTTATTCTCCAGCCATCCGCTTGGGCAAACGTCGAGTGTTGTCCTCCAGTGATTATAAGGAATAGCTATACATACTACGGAAATACTTAGTAAAACCGCCAAAATTGCATAAGTCCAGCATAATCGTCTTTCTGTTTGATACTGATTCATTTTATCAGAGATGATTAATTTGAAAATACGTAAATGAGAGAATTCAGCTAAGCAATATTTTACTCACTTGATAAATATGTGTGTATATTATATGATATATATTTACAGAATACACTTCTTAAAACTTTATAAACAGATAGTTTTACTTGTTTATCAGTAGCTTATCGTTATCACTTCATTTCCCATAAATTTGAAGTTCATGTGATATAGAATTTATATTTTAGGAAGAAAAATAAAAATTTTGTAATACAAAGAAAGTTATAATGAATAATGACGAAAATAATTATTCTTCAAAAGAATATAGTGCAGCACCAAACTTCGTTGCATCGAAATTTCTTCACTACAGAACGCTATTTTCACTTCTCAGAATCGGATTTGTATGGAAAAGGCTCGTCTAATTTTGGTTATCAATCCACTCTCTAGATGGCACTGTTATATATTTTTTTGGCAAGTTTGATAACAAAAGATGGTGGATGACAATTAATTTTGACATTTCAAACTGACAACATTCAAATATTTGTTTTCATACATTTTGTTTACGTATCTGTTACGAGAGTGTACTCCCTTAAATTTTCTTGCCTCCCACTAACAATTTTATCTACTTATAAACATTAACTCTTGCATATACATACTTGGATTTAGATTTGCCTTACGATGAATATATTCATTACAAATAAAAATGATCAAAACTAGTATACGATTTACGCAGTACCGCTGTATGCATACATACATAGCTAAAAATGTACATTTATAACCAACAGATATTAGTTCGAAACTACTATTATAGAGGCGCTGATTGGAAAGAACGAGTGCGACCTCTATTTATATGATATGGGCATAAAACAATGTTGCCATCTAGACAGAAGTAAACGCAAGGAATTTATAAGTAAACAACTACTTATAAATTCCTTGAGTAAACTTCACTAGACAACATCTGCAAAATACGCTAATTGTCAATCAAACACTAATATCGATATAGATAAAAGATTAGAGTATTTTTTTATACAAATATTGACTAATTAATTTAAAAAAAAATAACGGATCCATTTTATGCGGTAAAACATTTAATAAATAAGAATATGTAAGTAAAAAAAATGTATAAATTATTAATGCATTATCAAAAAATATTCTCATAGTAATTATTCTCATTATACAATTTACGTACACAATATATATTCGAAAAATAAAAGCTTGGTATATTGGGAACAAACAGTCAAGAATTAAATTTAGCAAAGTACTCTGTGGCAATAACCTATTCTGTAGTTCTGCCCCTCTAGAATGTAAACATTCGTTTGTCAATAGAGTTCTTCCTGACATTTTTATAGTAAATGCTATATATATAATTTGTACATTGAACTACAATTTATACTAGAATACGTATATACCCATATATATTTATTTCATATTTATAATAATATAAATTATGAAATTAAATAGGCATACTAAAATTGTGGGACAAAAAATCATATTAGTACCTTACGAAAAATCTCATGTATCGAAGTAAGTGTTTATATTATTCGAATAGACTGGTAATTTTACAGGTATTTTTACATTTGAGTCCCCTACAGGTATCACGAATGGATGAAATCTGAAGAACTTCGGAAACTCACAGCGTCGGAACCATTAACCTTGACACAAGAATATGAGATGCAAAAGTCATGGCAAGAAGATGAAGATAGTTACGTTTTTTTTTATAGAATTACCTTTTTGATTCAGACGAGAGTAATACGAACTATCATCATAATAACCATATACATTTATTTTCAGAGTGCACATTTATAATATTAGATAAAGATTTGTATGAAAAAAGTCATCAGGAAACTGGTATATTGTTTTTATTGTTTTTAACAAGAATAGCTTACTCTAAAATAACATTTCACTTATTTAACTAAGAAGAAATTTTTCTCTTTCAGAAGCCATGATAGGAGATACAAACATATTTCTAATAAATAATGAAATAGCAATGGGAGAAATAGAAATAATGATAGCTGAAAAGACAGCAAGAGGAAAGAAACTTGGATGGGAAGCAATTATTCTAATGTTGATTTATGGCATCAAACATATTAAATTAAAAGTTTTTGAAGCTAAAATTTTATTAGAAAACAGTATAAGCATAAGGATGTTTGAAAAATTAGGGTTTATAGAGAAAACTAGGAGTGAAGTGTTTCAAGAATTAACTTTAGAGAAAGAAGTATCTGATCTGTGGCTCCATTGGCTAGAAGATCAGTTTCAATTAGATATACGGCAGTATAGAATAAATGTATAATGTAATTATGAATAATTAAAATATAACAAGATGGAAACAAAGGAAAAATTAAATTGATTGCTTTTCAAAACTTAGTAGTATTATTTTTATTAAATTTGTTATTTACTTTTCTATATTTTTTTTCAGCACAAGGTTATGGGTGAAATCTATAGAGCTTACTCAGCCTTATCTCATCCTTAGCTTAGCATAAACTACACTGAGTACTTGCTTAGCGCAACCTTGGGTTTCAAATTTTTTGTCAAATTATGCTAAGCTTATGCTTAACTTAGCATTTTCCTATATATAAAGTACTCTGTGCTTAGCATAGGTAATGTCTGTTGAACTGTCAATTAACGTTTCAATATTGCATCGGGCCTATAAAATTCATTTCATTGTGAAAAATAAATTGAATTATGTCTTGTGTATAAAATATTGTTAAGTATTTATAAAGGATTCAAAGTATATGATTTTAATATACTCAAACAGTTTCAAAGTAATAATGACTGCTTTTGGTATATTTAAATCGAAAGAGTAATGTCTGGTATCAATAATATAACGTTTATTATGTTTGTCAATATTAATGTCTTTTGAGAGTTTTTGGCGGGATTTTGGTCTGTCATGTAGTGGATTTTATATTTTATTCATAATCTTGTATTACTTGACTCTATATTGTGTAAAATTGGTGGTGTGTATGTAATATAGTTTGTTTATTGTGCATAAGTGAAGTGAATGGAAAATAATACGACGGACCATGAATTCTGAGATGCCACAAAAACTCCATGGAAAGTTCTAACAAGAGAGCCACCATCTTGTTGGAACATTGAATTAACTACTTGACAATGGAAATTAACAAACACTCTCGGTGAGAGAAACAAAATAATTCAGACAAAGAAGATGGTATGCTACTATTAACAAGGAAATGAAGATAAAAGAATATGTACGAAATATTATATAGAAAATTTGGCGCTTATGCCTTTATATTAACTTGGACACGGAAGAAAATTGGATAGGATACATAAGAACTACTTATATTGACAACTTCAGAATTGGCAGTATGGATTAATTCCTTCGCCTGTCCTATTGGACGAATATTATTACTACTACTTTATCATTCTGTGGATCTTTTTATGATATTAGTTTTGCGTTTCTAAATTTACCGATATGTATTTACGATTAATTTATTTATTCATAATTTTATCGACAGAAAGTATGTGTAGCAATGATGTTGATATAAAATCGGAAGAAGACGTAGGCGTCAAATATGCAGATAGATGTGAAGTATGTAAAATACTTGCTGCAGAATTGCAGAACAGGTTGGAAGAGACCGGCAAAGTTCACGACGTTTTGGAAATTGGATATTCATTAGACGACGTGCAACCCAAGAAGAAGACTAAGTATCAAAAATCCGAACTACGATTGATAGAATCGTTGGAAGGAGTTTGCGACAGAATATTGGAGTATAACATACATAAAGAAAGAAAAGACAGCACGAGATTTGCTAAAGGTATGAGCCAAACTTTCAAAACTCTACACGGACTTGTTGACAAGGGCGTGAAAGTTGATCTTGGAATACCTTACGAGCTATGGGACAAACCGTCGGCTGAAATAACACACATGAAAACACAATGCGAGAGTCTTTTGGAAGAAAACGAAAGCGCGATTGAAGACTGGTACTGGCACCATCAGGGTAGTGAAGACCTTAAGATACATCTGTGTACAAAACATGCCTTGAAGGGAACAGACGATTCATGTTTGTATGAATCACTTGACACAAATGTCAAAGGAGAGAAGGACAATAATGAAAAAACAGAACTTTAGAGATTTATAACAGTAAATAGATATTTAATCTAAACTGTGAATAATGATTGCATATAGACGGAAGAAAGCGGAATTGTCGTAACTTGAAAAATCCAACTTTACACCAGAGCCAAAATTTTTTTTAATTTATTTTATGTATAGCGCTAAAACTAGGCAAAAAACTAAGGTCGTATCAATGAAAATTTAATCGTAGGAAAGTGAGACCCACACCTTTCGAAGTGGTATTTTTTTATACAAGAATATGGTAAAAAGTTATTTAGCCAAAAATGCAAGCTATGACATTTTCGGTTTCTCCTGTCGATATGTGTGTTTAAAATGAAAGTTAATTGTATGATAGTTTGTAAGCTACATGTTTCTATCTCAGTAATCATATTTATTCCAAAAGTTTGTATAGAACAATAAAACTTGGAACATAAACTTTATTTAGATGACATAAATTTTCCACTCCAAACATAATATTAAGAGCTGACTTTTTATTGTTTTTCAATGTGATAATGAGATAGCTAGAATAATCTGAACAAAACAATTATTTATAAGACTTATAAATTGTACTACTTAATATAATGTGTTGTTAACCTTTTAAAAAAAAACATTTTTTGATAGAATCCTTTTTTATTGTTCTATTAACTTATTGTCTCAAAGTTTTTTTTATTCTATTACCAGCAAATTGAAACCACTATTGTCTGCTGTTATCGAGAGTATAAAAATCTGCGAGCGCCGACTCATCTATCACCAACATTTCAAATGGCTCCGCTCTGGAGCCCTTGAGTACAAAGGGTTAATAATTGCAATAGATAAATCAATCTGCCATTATGGTCAAAGGTTTCAGGAGTTATCTACGAGTCTCTATAAATACTAATATTTGTATTTAAAGTCTTAGTGGTTTTATGCCTTCATTATGAATATCGCAAGATCTTTGGAGTAAAAAACAGAAACAAATATTCATTTTGTAAATGAGCAAATTTTATGTTACTACACCACTCTTAAGAGAATTGAAATAAAGCTTGTGAAATAGCTTGTCTTGATTTTCTTACTTTATATTTTTATTTTGTACTACTTCTTTACAGTATCTGTAATTGTCCAATTCTGAGCCTAAATAAAACTGTAAAGTGAAGTGTATCTTGCCATATTTTAAATTAAACCTATGAAATCTATATCTATGTATTTCCACATCATTAAGATCAGACCTACAACCTTGTTATAATGAACAGATGAAAAAACATGTTGGAGTATTTGAATAAATTGTGTTAAAAATATAATGTTACATTACTAATCAATTTTAAAAGAGGATGTTGCTACTGATAACTTATTATAGATAACATTGATGTACATTTAAATTTCATTGTTGTTCACAGCCTAAATTTAATAATGTAATTAAAGCTTCAGGTATGTAAGCAGCAATCATAATATGACAATAGGACTATTACTATTACTGCCATTATAATCATTTCTATGAAGGAAAAACTATGAGAAATAATATTTACATACTTTTGGTATTGTCTTAATTTTGTTTATAAATTACTAAATGTTACGTGAATAGCAATATAATAAAATATTTGTTATGAAGTAGTAGGAGTGCGTAATACTGCTTCTGTGATGAATTAAATTGAATCCTGATATCAGTTTTTGAAACTGTGTCAATACATGATGTGTACCAGTTTTGTTGGTAATATGATGATACAGTATATATGTACACGCTTCATATTTTCGATAGTTTCAATCTTCCTTCATAGTTTTACCAGGTTTGGGACAGACTGCATATTTTTGAAGTTATACTACTTTTGGCGCGTTAGGGAACAATTATGAGAGTCAATTTTTACTGCCCGCGCACACCGTCACGAAAAATCGACACCCTGAAGTTATTACGATGCGCGCGCACACCGTCACGACAAACAGACACCCTGAAGTTAGCTATAGTCCACATTTGTTGCTTTGTATTTGCTGTTTGTATTTCTTTGTATTAAAACTTTCAATGTATTAAATACCTTTTTTCTATTGTTAGTGTCGTTTTTTCTACAAACGTATAATAAGGCGAAAGATAAAATTTTTGAAAAGATTTTTATCTTGTTACGCCAAACAAGTATAACTTCTAACGCGTGTACATAAGTACACACACACTTTTTTTTCTATTTTGCGACTCATCTGAAATGATAGCTAGAGATAATTTCAGTACAATGTAAAATACTTACACCACTATTTTAAACTCTTCTATGCTTTTTATAAGTCTAAAGCAAAGTCGGAATCTATAATTATTTATACTGTAAACTGTTTCCAACGTTTTATAATACAACAAATCAAAGTTCTTGCTTAATTGTTTGTGTATAATTAGAATGAGAAAAATGTGTCTTGTATAAATATTCAATTAACGTTTATTTTTAGTTCAAAGAACAACTTTTATGAAATTCAGTGATCTGGTGCATAATTATAACCTTATTGCTTTCAAATTAAAGTACGGTATCATTCTTATAGTTTGTGGTACGGTATGGATTATGTCTGTTTATACATTCTCGGAGCATGCGTTTCACTGACTCGAATCGGTTCGGTAACAATCGTCACAGATGCAGAGGTATACCGCTGGATGCTCGCTCGCTGGCCTGTTATCGTGATAAATAGTTTCACTAATAACGGATATTGTACCAATGTATGTATCTGTATAAGTTTCATAACACTCACTCCTAATAAGTAGTTGTATACCAGTATATGGCATTTATTATCATGTAATGTAGTATAAAATGAAGTCCCCTATCGCGTCTGTCTGTCTGTCTGTTCGCGATAAACTCAAAAACTACTGAACGGATTTTCAAGCGGTTTTCACCAGTGGATAAACTGATTCACGAGGAACGTTTTGGTATATAATTAGTCAAGGATTTTATTATAATCAGGGCGGGACAACGTCTGCCGGGCCCGCTAGTTATTTAATAAAATATTATTAATATAATTTATAATTGTTCCTGTAAGCATGCAAAATTGTAATAAATGAAAATAGTTTCATCTTTAATGCAGTTTCATTTATTCTACATTCAGGTTTTGATTATAACTTCATCACTTGTGTATAAAAGATGTAGAAATGCCAAACTATATATACTAAGACCTTTTTTTTCGAACTGACTACGCTATTGACCTAGCAAGGTCTTAATAGCTTCATCGGACTACTTCTTACTTCTTACCATAAAGATTGAATGTATCTTTATATTTGCGTTAAAATTTAGCAATATTTTTACTTTACAAAATAAGTTATTTTGATATTAAAAACATATTGTAAAGGTGATGTTTATTGTAGTATTTCTTGACAAACATAACAAAAATCTCGTAGTTTAGGGCTAAAGTACGGTATCATTCTTATAGTTTGTGGTATGGTACGGATTATCTGTTATATACATTCTCGGAGCATGCGTTTCACTAACTCGAATCGGTTCGGTAACAATCGTACATACATATTAACATATGTAGGTTTTTTTTAAATGGTACTTGTCATTAAATACTATAAAACGTAGTCCCCTACCGCGTCTGTTCGCGATAAGCTCAAAAACTACTGAACAGCCTTTACATGCGGCTTTCACAAGTAAGTAAAGTGATTCATGAGGAAGGTTTATGTATATAATTTGTCAAGGTTTTTCTTATTATCAGGGCGGGACAACGTCCGCCGGGTCCGCTAATAGTAATATTTAAATAATATATTTTACAGTGTGAAAATGAAACACACATTAATTCATTAAGCACCTTTTTAATCGACTGTCAAAAAGTATTTCATAAATAATATTTATGCAACAATATTCTCCGCACCTGCGATACACAACTGTAATCAGCGGTGCTAACAAACACGCAGCCATTCCGCATTATTTAACAGATCGACGAAAATAAATTTACTTAAAAACGTAATAAATATAATTAATTATAAACTAATAGGATTAAATACATTCATTCTCCATTGTATACACGTGCCACGCAATAATTTCAACTCTTTACTACAATAATAATTTAACATTGAAAAGTGACGGTGCCTTGCGACAACAGCACTTGCGATGCTATCGGACGACATGTATCGTATAAAAATATCTATATTTTATTCAGTGTTATCAAGTTTGAGTGCTTCTAGCGGCTAAAGGTAAGGGCTGGTGTCCTGGTACTCGTCGTCGCTGTCGTCTGATCCGTCGTCGGTGAGATCTGTCCGCTGTCGAGAGACCGTTTCCGTTTTCCCAGCACGATCAGAGCTCGACGCATCTGTGTACAAAATAGAATATTATACCGTGCGACTGTTTAGTCGCTAGCAATATATACAGGATAATCATTAGTTGATTCTAGTTCTAGAAATCAACTTAAAAGATAGGTGCTTGATATTTGACCTAATTATCTCGAGAAACGTAAAACTGATATACATTCAACATCAGGTGATTTACGCAAAAACCTACTGGTGTAATAAATGAATGACGCCCAGTCACGCAGTCCGGCCCACCTCCCGCACCTCGGCTCGCGCCCCGGTTCCCATTGTTCGATCGTTTGGCGTTCCCACGATAAACACTTTTTTTTTATATCATAGGAGGCAAACAAACTTGTGGGTCATCTGATGTTAAGTGATCACCACCAGTCATAGACACTTGCAACACCAGGGGAGTCACAAGTGCGTTGCCATCTTGTGTTAGGGGGGAAGGGATGAAGGGAAGGGGGAAGGAGAGGGAAGGTGGGCCTCCGGCGTTCTCACTAACCGAACGAAACGCAACAATGCAAGCACTGTTACTTCACGTCTGTTTTCGGTGGGTCAGGTGTTACTACCCCGGGCGAGCCGACCCATTCATACTGAAACCAAGAATAGATTCAGCGTGGTTCTACCACCTACACCTACTACGTAAACATTGAAAAAGGAGGAGATTACTATGTTCGGATGTATGTTTTTTTAATGTATGTTAATCGATATTTTCGTCATTTGTGAACCGATTTTCATGATTTTTTTTTTATTTGAATTGGTTATACTTAGAGGTCCCATATAAATTAAAAGAAAGAAAAAAGAAGAAAATATTCTACCTCTACCCTAAGGGGGTGAAATATCATTTATTAGATTTTCACCCACTTCGTCTCTACGTTACGTCAACTTGGAACCGATTTCAATAATTTTATTATACCCGTAGACACCAGATATATTTATAGACACTAAAAATGGAAAAGTATTTTTTTACAAAAAAAAAAACCGACTCCGATGTGAAAAACCAATAAGGCACTAAAAAGGGAAAAATAACTTAATTATGAAATTAAATAGAAAATATCGATATTTGTACATCTAACGACTACCGGTTTAGCATCTCTTAAAATATACTTTTCACTAGAAAAATCAGATTGCGGTTAGTTCAATTTCATATACACTATTTTAACTTTGTACTACTCTTAAACATTACTCCTACGAGGGCCGAATTGAAACGTTTCATTTTTTAATTGCGAAGGGAATTGGATACACGTCCTTTAATCCGAAATCCTTTCTATTTTTCTAATCTTCCTACACCATTCAAAAGATGGTATTACCCTTAGAACTGTCAAGTTTTTGTGACAATTCAAAGTGTAGGTTTCTAGATACAAGTTAATTTACAATGCCCTTCACATGTGAATAAAACAAAACGAGCATTGTTGCTTTTCAAAGAAATGCTTGAAAATATTACTAATACAGCCGTACTTCTAGCATTTTTTAAAGAATTCAACATAAAAAGAATTTGTGCTTTTTTATATTATATTTTGTATCTAATTCGTACTAGTTTTTATTACCATTTTTTTTGTGATATGTTTATATTAAACTTAATAATATTCGAGCTTTTATTTCACATATAAGCAACAGAGTAGCAATTTAGGCTAAAAGCTGTCATAAAAAAGCTGAAACGTTTCGATGCAGTGCAGTTCGCGGAAGTCCAGCCCGTCAACAGTGCAGGCATAAAATATTGTGTTACTAAGTGCGACTAAATTTTAAAAACTATAATAATTGCAACTTTCTGTGCGTGTACCGGCTCTAATAAAGCAAGCGTATATAATTACCCAGTTACCTTCTTCTGGTTCCCATAGAGTTTCGTAGCGGCGAGACTTGGGCGGCGGTGGCGACCCAGATTCCCTGCAACAACAAATCACAATATGCATTTAATAAAATTCTTAAGACTAACTAACAGCTTAAACTAGTGACTCTAGACCAATGGTACTCGACCTTTTTTTAAAGGGGTCACAAACACGTTTCACTGCTGGTGTCGCGAGCCGCAAACTATAAACATTTAGGTATTAAATAAAAAAAACGTAATTTCAAATTAACAACGTATTAATGTAGTGAAAACTCATCATCATCATTACCCTAATCCCACCTAAGTAGGGTCGGCACAACTTGTTTTCTTTTTCCACTCTCCCCTGTCAGATATCATCTCAGTATTCACAGAGTCCATTCATACTTTTTTTGGTCTTCCTCTAATGTAGTGAAAACTGGTTGTACAACAAAACTAGCTTGGTATAACCCTTATATCGGAGTTTTTGGCGGGCTTTTGGTCTGTCATGTAGTGGATTTTATATTTTATTCATGATCTTGTGTTACTTGACTCTATATTGTGTAAAATTGGTGGTGTTTTATGTAATATAGTTTGTTTATTTATTTTATTTTATCTTTATTTTTGGCAACCAATCTTTTAGATTATTACTGCCATTGTCAAGTGAGTATTGATATTACAAGTTTCTTGATATAATTTCAATGAACTAACAAGATGGTGGCCATCTTGTTAGAACTTTCCATGGAGTTTTTGTGGCATCTCAGAGTTCATGGTCCGTGGTATTATTTTCCATTCACTTCACTTATGCACAATAAACAAACTATATTACATAAAACACCACCAATTTTACACAATATAGAGTCAAGTAACACAAGATTATGAATAAAAAATAAAATCCACTACATGACAGACCAAGATCCCGCCAAAAACTCTAGTTTGTTTATTGTGCATAAGTGAAGTGAATGGAAAATAATACCACGGACCATGAATTCTGAGATGCCACAAAAACTCCATGGAAAGTTCTAACAAGATGGCCACCATCTTGTTAGTTCATTGTAATTATATCAAGAGACTTGTAATATCGATACTCACTTGACAATGGCAGTAATAGTCTACTAGAAGACTGGTTGCCAAAAATAAAATAGAAGAAGAACCCTAATATCATAAGGAACGCATTGCGGTCGGGTTATCTGGGATCTATTTAATTTACTCGGCATGCTCATAGTTTTTCTGATGGGCACGAAATTTAAAATAATTGAAAATAAAGTATACTCAGGTCGCAGGTCGAGTATGACTGCTAGACACACTAAATTTTACAGAGTAATTCCTAATATAATATATGTGAATAATAAGAAAAGAGTATTTTAAATTAATTCCCATAGATAAAGAAATCTCCATTATGATATTTTGTTTTAATAATAAAAATAATATTGCCGCTGATATTTATTTTTTAACTTAGTTGAAGCCCTTTTCTTTATAAAATGATTGAGCATTTCCACGTTTTTATTCAAGACGCATCAGCTACACATGTCATAGTTAGCCTTTATTTTAACATTTTTTGCATATTTCGTGTTATTTTATATATAAACTAGCAGGCCCGGCAGACGTCGTCCCGCCCTGATTATAAAAAAATCCTGGACAAATTATATACCAAAACTTTCCCCGTGAATCACTTTATCCACTGGTGAAAACCGCATGAAGATCCGTTCAGTAGTTTTTGAGTTTATCGTGAACAGACAGACAGACAGACGCGGTAGGGGACTTTGTTTTATACTATGTAATGACTATGTAAATATAAATTGAATATTTCTCTTACTTATATTATGTACCTACCTAAAACATAAGAAAATTTATTTTTAAAAGTATTCTGTCTGACTCTACTTCTCATAATCACTAACAAAAATGCAAATCTCAGCTTATGCCTCGCGGGCTGTATTGTTGTTGGACATTTCTAATTAAATATATACATGTTTTTTTTATTTATTTTGTAGAAGTGATGTGTTGCGTAAATAAAACTTGTAATTAATCTTTAAAGTGACGTACAGAGTTTTTAACGGGATCTTGGAATGTCATATAGTGCATTTTATATTCTATTCGTAATCTTGCGTTAGTTAGCTCTACATCTTGTAACATATGTGGTGTTTTACATAATATCGTTTGGTTATTGTACACGAGTCAAGTGAAAATAATAACTACGGAGTCTGGATTCTGACTTGCGACAAAAACTCCCTGGCAAGTTCCAACAAGAAGGCCACCATCTTGTTAGAATATTGAAATGATTATGTAATATAATTACCTACTCGACAATGAAAAGTTTTGCCAAAAGTAAAACAAAAAAAAAAGGATGACGTTTCCAGCATTATTTTTTTGTTTCTTTTTCAAAGGGAAGTAAGTGTTTTAGTGTGTTTGTCTGTTTATTCGTCTGTTAGTTACCTGTGAGAGGGCGAGTCATCGTCTCCGTTCTCGCTGGGCGGCGGTGAGGAGCGCGGCGAGGGAGGCTGGCTCAGCGCCTGCATCAGCCTGCCCTTCGACTCGTTCCATATGTTCGAGAGCCGCCCGTCCGGACCGAACAGCAGCAGGAATGCGTCAATCAGCTCACGAGATTTCTCCTCCCATTTCGTTAGTATATCTACACGCTTCTCGCCTATGTTTGTCATCACCTGAATTAAAAAAAAAACACACAACTCTTTTTCAAATTTCGCTTTTGCCTGCGACTTCACTTGCGTTGATGCACATTTCACTAAGAAACAGTGGATTTTTGTGGATGAATTTAGGCCCCGAGAAGATACTATGAACGTTAAAGCTACCACCGGTCCGGAAAACAACCCAGTCATCGAGAAGAACCGGCAAGAAACTCGATCTGGTTTATCTCTTCATATATTTTTACGCAACATAAATAGTTACATTCGTTTTAGTGGATGCACAGAGATGTGCGTCATTTCCAGACGTCACAATCGTTCACATATTGATCCACCCTATAGTAAACCTTTAGATATAAAAAACCCGCTTGACATGGTTCTTGAACTCACTATCCGGCACACCGGTAATGTGTTTTGGGACTTTGTTATAAAACCTAACACGTTAAAAACTGTTTTTAGTCTTAGCGAGCTTGAAGCATGGATCGGTTGAGTAATTAAAGGTCCGTAAAGCCTTAGTCTTTAGCGAAGTACGTATAACTTCTCGACTAAGTGTAATTGAACAACAGAATCACATAGATGAAAAAAATACAATTAGATGCAACCTTATTCCTGATTTAATATATATCTCGTTACATTTCAAAATGAGTTAAATCCAATTTTAGCCATTCCTAAACATTTATGTAATTTTTCAAGATCTTCACATTTTGTATATGTAAAATATGAGGGCCATAAAAATAAAATTAAAAACCTTATGTACGGCAAAATTTGAATTTCATTCTCGGTGTGTACTTACTAGGTCAATAGCGTACTCAGATCGAAAAAAAAAGTTCTCGGCGTATAAAAACTGGAAATCTTAAAGAAACTAAACATGTTACATGAACAATCCAAATAGGATTTAGTTCATTTTGAAATGTAACGACATATATATAAAACTCATTACCGCAAAAAATGGCAGATAGACCCTTCTTTCTCTCGACGACAGATTAGACTTAGATGCCATTTGTGTTATTACAAAAAGTTAAATACGCAATGAAATCTTACCAAAAACAGTTGGATCATAAAAGAGTGTCTTAGCCATGTATTTAAATTTAAACATTTTATAACACTTGTCTAAGTTGACAGTTCTTATGTGATTGTTGTGATTTTTTTTCTATTTGTCGGCAAGACATTTCGTAATAAATTATGAATTTCGTGAGTATGATTAATTTGGAAGAAATAAATAGATTAAACAATTTTAGAGATTCACGAGTAAATCATAACTACTACTAAATTACCTACTGATATTTGACAATGTATTTAATCTGACATTATACTGGTGTTTCGCCTTACTTACTTTGACGTAATATATATATATATAGTTTATTTTAACAATTACATCATTTTCTTTTAACTCACAATAATGATAACCAATTTAACTTATAATAAGTAAATGTTCTTAATGAAGATCTGAACAAAAATATTATTCATGAATTGAAATTGTTTGCAAAATATCTGTATGTAATGGAACGTTTTTGAATGATGAGATCCAATTGAACGAATACCATTCAGAGTTGCTTGCATAAAAAACTTAACCAGATGTTTAGCTGGAGACCTCTTGGACACGCTTTTGTAACGAAGTGTTATAAGCATGTGTTCAACTAGATCTAAAATTTCAGGCACTGTTTAGTAAAACTCGTGTTAAACCCGTGTTAATTTTTGTTTTTGTAATAAGACCGGTTATGTCAACAATTAAAATTGGCTTTATACACATACACATTTATACATGGATACACATATGTAATACTTATTACTACGAGAAATGCCAGATACTCCCTTCTTTCTGTCGACTACAGAATAGACGTAGATGACATATGTTTAAGTTAACTTTATATGTCGATGACCTGTGATACCGTACTAATTGATTCATCGATATCTTTACCACTTTAAAATACCTATACACGATTCTTATCAACACTCGAACCAAGATCACATTAATATTATCAGTTTTAATATCAACGTTAAAAGTGTTCTTCATATTCGAAACAAATAGTTCAACGACTCGCTAGATTTATCTCAGTTGCTATGTTAAATACGTCCGCAATTAGTCGATACTCTGTGTCCGGGATAAACAAGGTCAAATGATTATTTTAACACCTACACATATAAATAATGATTTATTTTAGTGAGAACACTGCAGTCTTTAATTTCCTATGTAATTCTCAACTTTATTTTCTATACATATAATAAGAATGTAAATCTAACGTGTCTGTACTTTTTCGATTTTCATGAAAAAAATTGTTGCAGGAATAAGTAATATAATACATTTCAATCATTTTTAGAAATATCTGTCTGTCTATTTGTATGAACACATATCACTGTTAAAATACTGAGTTCACAATAAAACCTCACTAAGAAAATCATAAAGCATATTCTCGAGAGTAACTTTGTGTTTGTTTCATTAAAATCGGTCCAGTCTATCAAAAGTTATTGTAATTTTAATGACGACGCGACTTATGTTTGAGAAAAAAAGTAGATAAGCAAATGGACTAAATACATTCAGATGACTTTATTAGTCACTGTTTTGTACATCAGGTTCCATGTGGATGAAGTCGCTGACACAGCTAGTTAATTACTAAATCTGTAGTTTTTTGTATGTAAATTTATTTAGAGAGAGAGAAACGTTGATATATATGTATAGCACATTATTTTCTGTTCGATAGTAGTGACTATCGCGCAATTTTAAAAATTATTTTGTGTTGTTATTTTATTTTACATTGTTACTTTATATACATTGTTAATGTATTTTAAAATGTTACAAAAAGATCCCGACAACTAATGTTTACCACCTCCATAGTGTATATATTCATCTGATTCTCATAAAAATTAATCAGAATACTAAGTTTCACTTCTATCGCATGTGAACTCACACTCGATTTTGTTTTTTACAATACCTAAATATATATATATACATAAATCGAGTGTCATGATGTTTGTACACGATAAACTCCGAAAATACTCTGCTGATCTTGAATAAAGTTCGCATTTATGTATAATTTAGTCAACTTGAGAGATAGGATAATTTATATTTTCAATAATGGCCTCAATATTTTTTAAATACAAACTAAATAATTGTCAATGTTGATTATTGTTATTAATTGTAAGTTTCATCAGTCTCGAACAGATGGCGCTTTAATTTACTTTGTTGAGAGAAAACTGTAGGACCGATCTCATAGATGGTAGTGCCACGTTTTAATTTTGAATTTCATTTCCAATAACTGAGCCACAGCAACGCGTGACCGGGTCAACTAGCAAGTAATAAGGACGTACCGGAGTTTTTGGCGGGATCTTGGAATGTCATGTAGTGGACTTTGTATTTTATTCATAATATTGTATTATTTGGCTCTATACTATGTAATATCGATGAGGTACGTAATGTAGTTTAGTTATTGTGCACAAGAGAAGTGGATCGGAAATAATAGCACGGCAGCATGGATTCTGAATTGCCACAAAAACTCCCTGGAAAGTTCTGACACGACGGACATCATCTTGTTAGTTCATTGAAATTATCCCAAGAAACTTTTAATATCATTACCTACTCGACAATGGCAGTAATAATCTGCTAGAAGAGTGGTTGCCAAAAATAGAATAATAATAATGAGGAGCACTGACCTTCTTTCCCTTGTCCTTAAGCTCGTCCATTTTATTCTGAAGACGGAACTTCTTCTCGTTTAGGAATGAGACATTCAACTCCTTAGCAGAGTATCCTCTTGCAAGGTTTCGTCGCACGTATATGTCGTAGTCGCGTACTATCCGCGCAACTATATCCGACGTGGAAACGCCTAGAACAATATTATTCCCTTTAAAATCGATTTGCCTGTAGCTAATACCATTCCGAAATTATAACATAAATGCTACGAGCACCATTCGATTCAGTTTATAAATTACTAGCGGGCTCGGCGGACTTTGTCCTGCCCTGAGAATAAAAAAAAAACTTGACAAATTATATACCTAAACTTTCCTCATTCCTAAACCACTTTATCTACTGGTGAAAGCCGCATAGAATTCCGTTCAATTGTTTTTGAGTTTATCGCGAACAGACAGACAGACAGACAGACAGACAGACGCGGTAGGGGACTTTGTTTTATACTATGTAATAATAATAATGAAGTTCTGAGGTAACGAGCATAAAGAATACAAAGGAATTGAGAATCTTTTCATTTTTGAAATAAAATAAAAATAGTTTTTTTTCCATATAAACTAGTAAGTTTACATTACATGGAACAAATAACGCGTACTGTGAAACGGAGCGAGACATAATGTAAAGTTTGAGTTTATAATTATTACCTCGTTAGTCATTTAGCCTTTCTATTGTCGATATAATCTCCTATTTTAAAATTAATATCTAATATATTTGGATATAAAATAATTCTGTACCACCGAAAACCATAAGCTATAGACCATAAGAAGCATTTGTTTGCGTTATGCATGCAATAATGCAATAATTGACAAGGTTTTAAAAGGAAACATTTTAATTTAAAAAATACACTAAAGAGCCAACGTCACGCGGTTTTCCCAGGCGATCACCCATCCACGTACTGACCGCGCTCGATGTTGCTTAACTTCGGTGATCGGACGAGAACCGAAGTTTCAATATTCAATCCGACACAGTGTGTATTCCCACTTTTCGTCACCCAATTTTTTGTTTTTTTTTTTAACTGATTATACTATTGATCTGACAAGATTTTAACAGCTTCACCTGACTATAGAGTCCCACAAAAAGGTTGCCAATCAGATTTTAAAGACCTCCCATAGATATTTTACTTCATCTATCATCATCTACAGACTGTAAGAGGCCGACTGCAGGATGATAGGCCTTCTCCTGTAAGGAACGTATGGGTATAGTCACCACGACAGCCCACGACGTAATGGCGATTTCAAACTCCGAGAAATCCACTGTTCTACCAGGTGTTAGGTTTATCGCTTACAATATTCTAAGAGATTATAGTTTATGGTCACATTTAACATATAAAATAATAATATCAAAACATATACTGATAAACAACAAAGAGAACCTAGGTTAAAGTTTGTTCTAAGACTTTCAAAAGTATAGATACATACGTAATAAACCTAGGTGCTATGACTGGTGCCGAAAGCTGCAAGGGGCGACCCGGAGTGAATAACCTTCGATGATAAAACGGACAATAAACCCTTTTGTTTTGTTCATGGCGTTTCACTTCACCCGACGGTCATTTGTTGGTCAGGTCATTGACACTGTGTTTTAACATAGACGCGTAGAGGATTGAGTATAATTTTCGTATATTTTTAGATATTAGGGCAAATATTAAGCACCTATTTTTTAATTGATTTAGAACGAGGATCAAGTGGAGAGTGTCCTCATAAATATTGCTACTGTCTAAACTTTCAGCCTTATATTGTTCCCACATACGGCGGTACTACAAGAAAATTTCTCAGGTTCAGGTTTCCTCACGGTGTTTTCCAACTCCGTCAGCCGATAGTGTTACCAATTAAAATTAATAGATGTACGCGAATTCCGAAAACTTCGCTGGTACACGGCGGCGTTCGAACCTGCGGACGTCGGATTGATATTCCACCGGTTCAACCACTACGACTATTTTACTTTCACTTGAATAATATAAAGACTGACTGACCTTCTGTTCTTTCGGTGGCTACGAACATGTCCTTAGCTTTGATCATTGCGTAGGTGTCCTCGCAGTCCTCCGTCGTGTACGGTATGTCATCGTGCGCTAAGAAGTCGATCTTGTGCTTCTCGAGAAAAGCTTCGTCGTACTCCCAGGGCGCGTCTCGGACTACCTGATTCAATAACGATGCCGTTAATATTACCACTTATATATGCTTCGATCTATATCAAATAAAATGATAGACGTCTGACGTTACACAATAACTATTCGATATCGGTTTCGTTTGGGAAAAATCACGAGAGTGATTTTTACGAGGCGCACGCACACCGACTCCAAAAAGCGACACCATGAAGTTGGTTGGTAATCGTCTGTCAAGTTTTCGTGAGAAGTGATAACTATATTGGAGGTGGTTATTCCAATATTCGAATCTAACACGTGTTTTATATCAACATACATAATAAAAAATATATTCATACATAAATATACATGTGTATTTGTGGTTTTTTTTTTTGTATTTGTGTGTGATTTTAAATTATGTGTATATGGTGGTGAATTATAATTTATTGTGAGTATTCTTGATGAGAGTTGCTTTTTATGTTATAAACTTTTTAAAGTAGTTTTATAGATTTAAGGTTAAATGTCGATATGTATTCTTTTTATTTTTTAAATTATTATCATTTAATAAATAGTTTATTCTACTTCTTTTTGGTATCTTACTTCATTCTATACACAGACCGATACATAGAAAATTAATTTCAGAGGCTTTTAAAGTTACTATAGTTTTTATCATTGAAACGTTATCATTTGCATTAGATGTCATTTTTTAGCTAAAGAACTATAACTTCTTACGCGCGTATATAACACACACACATACGTTTTTTTTTAAATTTTACTATTCAGATAATTAGTCCTTATATAAAAAAAATCAAGATATCTTTATTCAAAATAAAATTAGTGTTTTCAGAAACTATCATTCTTATAGACACTACCGGTGTTATTACAAAAAAGTTAAATAATTAGATATTCTTCCAGATAACATTGTTCACTAAGAAATTTTGTAAGCAAAGTATATTTTCGCTTAAATTTTTCGCTACTCCTGTTTTACTTAGGTATTTCGATACATATATGCTATCAGTGTATAGAGTATAAACAGTCTACTCATATAATTCGTTTCGAATATCATTAAACTGGTTTAGTAATACAATAACGTTGCAACATGAATTCCAACACGTTTCATTCCTCACTAATGTAAAAATCTTTAGTCATCTAATTAAGTCAATATGAGAATAATTACACGTTATAATATACTTAAATTATTATTTTATTAAACGACTTCAGAAAGGAGGATGTTCTCAATTTTGTTGTTTTTTTTTATGTTTCTTACTTCAGAACTTCACATTTTTTTTAGTAACCGATCTTCTAGATTGCTATTATATATGTGTATAATAATATTATATACGTGTCTTGTGATAATTTCAATGTTCAACGGGGGTTGTTAGAACTTCCCAGTGAGTTTTTGTGGCATCTCAGAATTCATGCTCCGTAGTATTTATTGCCCATCCATTTCCCTTGTGCACAATAACCGAACTTATATTATATATATTACGTAAAAAAAATACAAAAAAATATACAGCCATCGATGCGATAAATCAATAAGGCACTAATAAGCGAAAATTATTAAATGATTAAATTAAATTAACCAAATTAAATAAAATATATTGATATTCGCTAATAATATATAATTCAAATAAAGAATCATTAAAATCGGTCCACAATTGACGAAAATATCGATTAACATACATAAAAAAAAAAACATGCAACCGAACATAGTAACCTCCTCCTGTTTTGAAGTCGGTCAAAAATGCCACCAATATTACAAAATATAGAGTCAACTAACACAAGATTATGAATATAATATAAAAAACCACTAGATGACAGACTAAGATTCCGCCAAAAAGTCAATTTCATAATTTATAAACCGATTTGGAAAATTCTTCGCTTATCGAAATGAGGTATGTATTTACAAGGAGGTCCCATTTTAATTTAATTAGCATTGGATCTCGAATCTGGAATATATACCAGGGATCTCTTAAAATGGAATAGGAAACGTATAGTGACAAATATATTGTCTAATGCTATCTAACTATAGTCAAAGTTCAGAAGTATTTTTTAAAGTAGGTAGTTCTTTTTTTTGAGTCGGTTTTATTTTTTGTTAAAATTTTCTTGGCACTTACATTTTTTTTTGTTTTGTTCACATAATTTCTCGATCGCATTATTTCTCTAAACATGTATTGAGCGTAATTATTATTTTTACCATTTAATCCCATAGAAGTAGGAGAGAGAATATCCACTTTCAAAGACAAAGGCCAGCTAATTATAAATACAGATTAATAATAACATAATTATTAAGTACTATGGACCATATTTTTTAAAATAAATCTACCTACACCAAATTATAAAAAAAGATTTGATTATTTTCTTGTAATATATAAAGCCATTTTATCATATAGCTCTGAGTATTTTATTTTAAAAATCTGTATTAAAGAGAGCGAAACCGCGAGCAAAATCTAGTATCATACACATTCACTTATAAAACAGTTGCGAGTATATTTTCAAAACGATTGATAGGTAATTTTCACACTCAGTCATTTCCCAGGTAATTATGATTAACATTTTGATGTATGTATCGTGGCAAGTGAAGCCGTGAGCCAAAACTAGTATCTAATATTCATACATAATTTAAGCATCATTACATAGTATAAAACAAAGTCCCCTACCGCGTCTGTCTGTCTGTCTGTTCGCGATAAACTCAAAAACTACTGAACGAATCTTTATGCGGTTTTCACCAGTGGATAAAGTGATTCACGCGGAACGTTTTGGTATATAATTTGTCCAGGATTTTTTTTATAATCAGGGCGGGACAACATCTGCCGGGTCCGCTAGTTTAAAATATTTTAAAAACTGACAGCCATAAGTCCGTTTCAAAAAAGTGTAGAGAGATAAATGACTTATTAAACAAACAGTACGATATATAATTGCTCTCGATAAATGAAACAACAATGTATTTCAATAGTAGCAGTGTGTTAGTACAGACTAATTATCATTATTACCTCATCGACGTATCTGCAATGTCGTACGGCTTCGTACCTCTCGTCTTCGGTCATCACTGTGCGCCCTTTACGGCTGTGTGTCAAGTCGTCATTGCATACTAGAACGATAACAGAATACACACTTCATTATTTCTATAATCTATACTAATATTATAAAGCCGGAGGGCTTGTTTGTTTGGTTGAATGCGCTAACCTCAGGAAATGCTAGTCCGATGATTGAAAAAAAAATTGAAAATGAAAAGTTCTTTCAGTGTTAGTAGATAGCTCATTTATCGAGGAAGGCTATAGCCTATAGGCTATGTCATCACGCTAACACCAATAGGATCGGAGCAATAATGAATGTTTTAAAATCGTTTTTTTTTCCTTTTGAGAGCTTTCGCTGCCTGTTAGCGTTAGCCCAAAGTAACTATTCCACGCGAAGTCGCGGGAACAGCTAGTTATAGATATAACTATTAGCAGCTTCGTCTATGTTTGTCTTCAAAAGATTATAAGTTTATTTAGTTTGAAAAACTATGAATATAAAAAATATCTTGTTTTATTTTCTCAATGAATTATTACTAAGTACCAATTTTTATCTAAGCTCTAAGCATCTAAGACTAAATATGACTGTTTTTCATACAAATTTCCATTCCCCTTTTCGCCACCGTAGGTTCTGAATTTCCAAAAATTCTTTGTTAATGATCATGTAGAGAGTTAAAAGAATCTGCATTCGAATTTTCAATGTCCTAGCACCAGGCCTTTGGATTGTCAGTCATTTATTCTTTTATGAGGAATCGAATATTGCAAGTGGGATATGGTACGTAATTTCATATTTTTACACATTTTACCGCACTGTTACGAATAACTCAACCCTGTATGTGCTATGTAGTTTATGGATGGATGGCTTCTAAGCTATGACTTAAGATGGAATAACATAGATCAATTTACGTATATCAATAAATATGAACTTTTAACTTATTTAAATTAATACTTTACTTGTAAAAGCAAAGGGTCCTTCTACCGTCAAAAATATCAACCCATAACCTCTAAAACCTAGGCAGTGTTATTACAAAAAAGATAAATACGTATTGAATACTTGCTTTAAAACTCAGTTTTTGATATACATATAACTTTATCTGTTTCTTTTTAAATTCAATCTTGCTATTTACTATTCTGTTTAACTACCTTACCTTAGCACTGTGCTTACATTGTAGGTGATTGTGGAGTTACTGCGACGAATAAGACCATGATGCCTCGCAAGGCCACAGCACAAGAAATGGAGAACAAGTTAACGATAGCACTAGAAGAACTTAAAACATCCAAAGATCTTTGCAAACAGCTTTTGGATGATTGAATTTATGAACAGCCTTGCTCAGAAGGATGAACTGCAGGAGATAATCACATCCTTGCATCACTGGAGTGACATCCATGAGCATGCTCTTAATCACATTACCAAATTAGAATTAGAGTTAAATAATTCCCAAAAAGTGATTAATGGCCTTGAATTACAAGTAGACAATAAAAAAGTAACGGAAACTAAAATACTTTATAATAAATTAATAGACAGTAGTCCTAAATGTACTCAGTGTCAGACAAAGTGTAATATAAATAGTATAGGTTCAAAGTCATCCCGTCCGGTGATGAGTAGCCATAATAAATTAAAAAAATGTATTAGGATAATAAAATAATAAAAAAATGTACTAAAAATATTAAATTTAGAAATAAAAATAGATCAATAGCAACATTAGTAAATGAAAAGTCATTACTAAGAGGAAAATTAGAAAATTTGAAATCACAGTTCTTAGAACATCAGATTGTATACAGCAATGACATCCAGCGCTTACAGGCTGATTTACAAATAAAGGAAGATAATATTAAATATATTTTATCTTCATACAATTGTTCACAAAACCAGTTGTGTGAACAAATGGTGTCTACAAAAGTTTGCATGGAATCTGTCGCTGACAATATAATAACTCAACAATCCAGCAGCGACTTTATACCTACAGACTTTACCCATGGGTTAGATTCCATACACACTGAGAGCTCTATGAGTGACGTTACACCAGAATGTATTAGCTCCCATTCACAACCAAAATTACTACAAGATCCATTCAGAAATAATACCAAGAGTCATGGGGGTGCTGATGTCAATGTTTTTTCAAAAACAAAAACAATAGTTTTCAATGATAGGATAGGTAGAGGTATGGGGTCTATGTTGGCAAAACCATTAAATGAAACCATGATTAATTATTGTATGCCTGGTGTCACATATAATCAAATAATTAAAAAAGTTTTGAACACAGACTTTGACAACCAATGTAACATAGTAATTTTAGTAGGGGACAGCTCTGATATAAAAAAAAATTATTTGTAAAACACATCAGAAAAGCTGTTACATTTGAATGTGAGAAGCATAATGTTATGTGCCTTTCCATATTCAATTTCCCTATCAAAAAAAAAAACAATAACATTCATACGTTAAATACATTATTGTATCATTTGACAAGGCGTCATAGTGACAAATTTATATTTTTCGACATTAATAAATTTATTAATAACTATACAATAACGCAGGATAGTATGTATCTTCCCAAGAAGTATAAACTTGACATAGCTATCGATAGCTTATAATATAAATAGGTTAAGTGACTCAGCGGTATCATCTAGTTCACCTAATGATACTGTGATAAAATTTTTAAACTAGTAGATAAGACAAAGGAGCAGTGTAATATCACTTTGTACCACCAAAATATTAATCGCTTCTCCGGCAAAATATTAGATATAGAATTATTATTAAATAGAGACAGACTGGATATCTTATGTTTTACAGAAACATGGCTTAAACCTAATAAAATTATATTTAATGTACCCCATTTTTCGGTTGGCAATGTATTTAATAGAACAATCACTGTCGGTGGTGGTTGTATTATATTATTCAAAAATAATTTAAAATATAAAGAGAGGAAAGATATATTCAGTTTCTCAATAGATCGTATTTGTGAAGTGGCTTGTGCAGAGATGGATAAATTAATTATTCTTTGTGTTTATAGACCTCCATCATCAAGTGTTCACCAATTCTTACAAAAAATGGAGGAAATTCTTATAAAAATATTTAATAGTAATAAGCAAGTTTTAATCTGTGGTGACTTCAATATAGACATTTTAAGTACGTCGCCAGAGGTCACTCTGTTCACATCATTATTTAGGTCGTTTAACCTGGATCCTCTTTTTAATGAGCCAACCAGTACATCTCAAACTGCATCTTGTATTGATAATGTTTTTACTGACTTCAAGACCATTGGCGGTAGTATTGTTGCTGGGATACGGTCTGACCACAAAGGACTCCTTGTTAAAATAAATTGTGATAAACCTAGCAGTGACTGTAAGAAAATAACTAGGCTTATATCCAAAAATAGATTAAGTCTTTTAAATCATAATATTGCACAAAAGTTATCTTTCAAGACTTTTACTTTACTTTACTTTTTTACTGTTTGTGTACATTTTTTTTTTATGTTATTGTTAATCACTGGGGTGACATGGTCAATTTGTGACCAAACTCCAATTATAAATAAAGAAAAAAAAAAGACTTTTATTAATAAAGATCCAGATAATGATTATGACATCTTATTTAATATCATAAGCACTGAATTTAGTAAACATTGCCCAAGAAAAGTTATTAGTGTAAAAAAAGTAAAAAAATTTAGTGAATGTGCAACTACAGTAAATAAGGGCATTCAAACAATTAAATTTAAAACACATCGAAGACTGATGGGGAATGTCGGTAATAGTAATACAGTCCTTAATTGTCACTATTTCACCACATTTGGATAATATATTTAATCAGTGTATATCAAAAGGAACTTTCCCTAATCTAATGAAAGTAAGCAAAGTGGTTCCTTTGTTTAAATCAGGCTGCAGAAGTAGTCTTGGAAATTATAGACCTATTTTTGTACTTCCATCGATAAACAAAATTTTTGAAAAGATTATGCATAAACAATTGGTAGAATATTTTACTGTGCAAAAGTTTCTGGATGGTCGACAGTTTGGTTTCACAAAATCGAAATCTACTACTGACGGTGGTGCAACGCTCATAAATACTATATATATTGGGAGCCTGGGAGGATTCGCAGGATGCAATTGGTGTGTTTTGCGATTTGTCTAAGGCCTTCGATTGCGTTGACCATAGTACGCTTATTCTTAAATTAAAACACTATGGTATTTGTGGATCTTCTCTCGACCTTCTAGTCTCTTATTTAAAAGATCGCTGTCAGAAAGTTATGCGGGATCGTTTGCTCGAATTGGTGTCCCGCAGGGCTCCATTTTGGGCCGTTTTTGTTCTTAATAAACATTAACGATCTACCGCTAGTGGTTAATAACTCTGCTGACATGGTGCTTTTTGCAGACGATACTTCTCTAATGTTTAAAGTGAAAAGGATAGATTCAGAGGTTGGGCATCTGAATAATACTTTAAATAAAATTTGTCATTGGTTTGCGTTAAATAACCAATTGCTAATGCAGATAAAACGAAATGTATAAGATTTACTTTACCCAATGTTAGACAGGTTGATAGTAGAATCAAGATCGAAGGGAATTTAGTAGGGTTAGTTGACAATACTGTATTCTTGGGAATTACACTAGATTCTGAATTACAATGGGGCCCTCACATTAAAAAACTGGCGAGCAGATTAAGTTCCGCTGCATTCGCAATACGTAAGATTCGCCAGCTTACAGATATTGCAACTGCTAGGTTAGTCTACTTCGCTTACTTCCATAGCTTAATGTCTTATGGCATTCTACTATGGGGTACGGCTGCTGAGGTAGACACGATATTTTTATTACAAAAACGGGCAATTCGGGCAATATATAATATGGGACCTCGCGAATCATTAAAAACGAAATTCCAGGAATTCGGTATCTTAACTCTGCCCTCCCTATACATTCTTGATATTTAATGTATGTCCGTAAATACTTTGAAAAAAATGAATTTAGTAAAAGACCGGCATAATCTAAATACTAGAAACTGTGAGAAACTGGTGGTCCCATGTTTCAGATTTAGCAAAACCAGTAATAGTTTTTTAGGTAATAGTGTTAGGTTCTACAATAAAGTCCCAAAGCATGTTACCGATTTGCCGGACTGTAAATTTAAGCGCCACGTCAAACGGGTTTTAGTTTCAAAAGGATATTATAGAGTGGATCAGTATGTGAATGATAGTGATGTCTGGAATTGACTCTTCTCTGGGCATCCACTAAAAACATTGTATCATGTATTGGAAATATATGTTAAAAAATGTACTCGATCGAGTTTCTTGCCGGTTCTTCTCGATGACAGGGTTTTTTTCCGACCCGGTGGTAGTCTTTGACGTTCATAAGTGTCTTATTAGGGCCTAAACTGAATAAAGTATTTTTGATTTGATTTGATTTGAAAAAGGTTTCGAATTAAATGCACCGCGGTCACTGAATGTTAGCCACTTTGCTCTTTTATCTCGCTTTGGTTACGGTACGTTAGACTTGCAAAAAAGGATAACGAGAACTTGCCTCGGGCGAGCGCGGCGTACATATTTAATTCGAAGCCTTTTTAAAGCAATTATTCAATACGTATTTAACTTTTTTGTAATAATTCCGAGGAAGTTTAAGGCGTAGTCCGAAAAAGCGGGGATGATTCATGCGCGGAACATCGGATCGTTCATATCTCTAAAGATAATTCATAATTATATTCAGTAGTGTACTACTGTATCTGCTGTTAAAAGTAAACGTTTTATTATTGATACTTGATTGATTGATCGTTGAAATGGTATAGACGATGTCAACATAAGATGACGTCATACCTTTATAAACGCCCCTTAGCATTGCGGGTTATTTTAGTATATGTAGTAACAATAACAACTTGGACAGATATCATACTTCAATGGTATGTTAACATGCTAAGTAATTAATTGAACAGTTACACATGACGTCATTTTGATTTTGTTTACTCTGTGCTCTATTTTTTGTTTAAGATATTATTCATGTTTTGACGTGAGAAAATAAAAAGTAATTAAAAAAACAAATTTGTGACATTTGTTATATTCTTTGCTAAACTATTAAAACATTCAGACTTGTGAATCAATTACATAGTTCATATTAAAAAAAACAGATTGTTACTTTTTGTTGACCATAGATCTATTTATATGACATATAATGTATCTACAAAAACGTATGATAAGATGAAATTAATCATTGATTAGTCTACGGATATTGATCTTCTATGTCGCTTTCAATTTGTCTAGAACTAAAACGTATCAAACTCATAAAGTATAATAAATGATTTTAAATTATTCATATAATAGTAATTAAATCTAGATAAAAAAATTAATTTCTGAATTTATTCATAAATCTTTTGGACGATTATTTCAGATCGACAAAAAATAACCACAAATTTAATTATCTTATGTTTAATTATAACTAAATTGTATAGCATAATATGATTAATAATAGATTACGAGTTAGATTACTCGGTGAGAGATTTAGAAACGCAACCTTTGTATAAAAATAGAAGCAGCTGATTCATATACCGAATACAATCACTTATTGTAAAGAGAGAAACATAGATCGTTTATCTGATATATTCAAGGCCAAATTTGGAGGGCTTGTCTCGACAAAATTCAGATTATAATGATAAAATATAATATAATTTTGAAGATAGCGCCGTATCATTATTAATTACGTAAACAAACACGCGAAGCACGTGCCTACGAATCATACGACAAATCTGACCAATCGGTATTATTGTATTTATCTTTAACGACGGACTTACAATTAAGACTTGACGAGTGATTACATATCTCGTAAGCATTCTACAAACTGGTGAACTCTAACGTCACCAACATTTATCATGTTTTAGTTAGAAAAAAAAAGTCAAGGCAGTATTAAAGAACTGCCGAGAGAAGTGAATACTCGAAAGAATAGAATTTAAGCTGTGTTTCTCTTTGGAATTTTCAAATTAATTATAGTTTGAATTGTTTAAATTTCATAATTTGTTAAGTGAAATTATTATCATTAATCTCTGTTTCACATGTATTGACACTCCGAATAATAACTATATACTTTTTCTATAGTCTATTAATTCATCAAACATATGGTGGGCTGCACAATGTCAATACAAAATAATCAATATTAGATGTATATAGGCCGCTATACTGCAGATTAGGCCCCTCTCGGCAGCGGCTCAAGCCTAGATCCGTTCCCTCGGCGCGGCGTGGAGCTTTCGAGTGCGCTGCTCGCGCGATACAGTGACACAAAATCTTACATCACTGTGACAACATTACACATACCACTTCCACACACGTGCACGCATACACGCTTACACATGAAAGTGGAAGGGTTTTATTTTTTTTGCCTTATCAAACTGAAATAGTACACCGTGGGGTTTTAGTCCGTGCGAGTCGGACATAACTCACCGTCTCCCCCGAGAGGGTGGTGTATCCATAAGGGATTTCACCACGTTAAAAAAAAAAAAGAAAAAAGATAGATCGCGAATTGCGTGTATCAGGCAACACAACTCAAGCCGAGGTGTGCCGTGCACCCTTGAGCTAGTTGCCAAATAATATCGGTTAAGAGCGCCTTACGCGCTCGCCTTAGTAGTCCGGTGAAGCTGTTAAGACCTTGCTAGGTCAATAGCGTAGTCAGTTCGAAAAAAAAAAGCCGCTATACTGACTCAAGTCGAGCAAGTGCAATACGGTCGGTCACGCTTACTAGCTTGTCATGATGCGAAATTATAAATTTATCTCCTGCCAAAAATATACCGCTCAACGCGCCTATAGAAGTATTTACTTCAAAACATTTTTTACTTTTGTTGTTCGCTCAAAATGCATGCACAACTGGCGACTATCGATGACATATTTATACATACATGAAGCGTAACGATAACCATGACAGTTAAATCGCTATCATATTAAAAACTTTGTGAGGTGCAGGTGGTGGTTAGTAAGACCAGTATTTTTTTTAGATAATACTATTAGGTTTTAAAACAAAATCCTGTTTTACTTATCTACTTACTAAAGCAAAATCTGTGAATTGTTCTATATCGGCATTTTTTTCTCGAGTTCGACTTAAAAAGCACTCCGTTTGAGCAATACTGTTTTATACGTACTAAGTACTAAGTTTTCCATATCTCGATGAGAGAATAAGACACTAATAACAATAAAATTTGAAAAGTAGTTTTATCTTGAAATACCTATATTAAATTTTTTTTAAACTAGCGGGCCCGGCAGCCTTTATCCCGGCCTGATAATAAAAAAAATACCTTGACGAATTATATACCTTAACCTTTCTCATGAATCACTTTATCAACTGGTGAAACACGCATGAAAATCCATTCTGCAGTTTTTGAGTTTATCGCGAACAAACAGGCAGACGTGGCAGAGGACTTTGTTTTATAAGCTGTAGTGACCAGCAATTAATTAACATTTAAATATATTCGCATCGAATCGTCACATGACAGACACAATTTGGTATAAACATGCATAAAATTAATCCAATTAGAATATATCATTCAATACAGGAGCTGAAAGAATGTTATTTATTTCTATAGTCGATAATTAAAACGGTCATAAACCACAACGTACAGTTAAATGAATTATGACTTATTCCGTGGGTTTCAGAATCTTTCATAATCGTTGTGCTTCTTCATTGACCAGTTTATTATGAACTAACCTATGCCCGCGACGTCGTTCGCGTGGAATAGTTACTTTGAGCTGACGCTAACAAGCAGCGGAAGCTCTCAAGAGGAAAAACCCCCGATTTTGAAATATTCTTCCTTGGTGCTCCGCTCCTATGTGTCTTAGCGTGATGATATATAGCCAATATAGTTATAACCTTCCTCGATAAATGAGCTATATATCACTGAAAGAATTTTTCTAATCGGACCAGTAAGTAGTTCTTAAGATTACCGCCTACAAACTTTACCTCTTTATAATTTTATAGTACAAATTAAAAACATCAGAGTAACTACCCACATATCAACATCATACTTTACAAAATTACATATCATAATAATTGTGCAATGTGTAACAGATAATATTATTTCACTCATAGCCAAAAATACAATCAATAATATAGGTAGCCATATTATAAATTTCAAGAGATTGTTTGTTTGTACGTTATGGAATTGTCAATGAAATAAGGAACAATGTTCCTGGATTTTATGGCATATTTATTGAGAAAGGCTATATAATCTATCTAACGTCATGTTACACTCTGGCAGCTCAGGCAGCTGGTGTGTACCCAGTCTGTCTCCTTATTAGGTAGAAGCCCGGCGGTCACCTTCCGCCGGGCGAACCGTTGGGACCGGGCGGCTATACAAGGTTGAGTAGTGAGTACGATCCCTTGCCTTGCCGCCCCAACAAAAAATGGCCTGTCCGTACATCGTGGGGTTTTAATCATGTGAATCGGACATAACCCACTCTCTCCCCCGGGAGGGTGGGTATCCATCATGGATTTCCCCACGTTAATATTTAAAAAAAGGGGTAAAGTGGACTAGATAACAAAAAAAAAGAAAGGCAGCTGACATTTGGACGCGACGATGGCTTAATTTAAATGCGACTGAGATATTTTACCACCTGAGTCAGAGCTTCCGGTGAAGGAAAAGATCGTGATGATACCATACCATACCACCCTCAAGTTGAAAACCTTTCGGCAAGCATCCGTAGGTATGTTCCAGAAGCTGCATTTGAGAGCCAGTCGCCTTTAGGTTTAGTGTGTTTACTATCTTAGACCAAACTGTCATTTAACATCAGATCAAATTGTGATCAAACGCTAAAAAGGATTAAAAACGGGGCCCATTTCTACGATAACGAAGTCGCAAGCACAAGCTATACAAAAAATTGTCAAATATTAGACGTTTCAAATAAAATTATGTTTAGGTTTATATGTTAATGTTTGTTCTCTAAGTAATTTGTATTAAAATTTCAGAAATACAATTGTCTCTGAATTCCTATTGGGAGTAATATGAAAGTATTACGGGAGTAATGGAATTAGAAAATAGGAAGGCAAAAAGCCGTCTAGTAGCAAAAGGAGCATCCATTCATCACGTGAAATATAATTCGGGAGATGGATCTGGTGAAATACCCTCAAATCTCTTTGAAAGAAGTAGAAGGTAATCAATTTACATTCTTATAATAATATCATAGGTATATAATACTATTATTTCTCATTAAATATCGTATATACACGGCATTTCGATAGATGATGTCAGTATTAACATTTAGGTATTTAAGGGCATGAAGCAAAATACGTCAACATCTATATAAATAAAAATCGTACATATGCAGATACCTCCATCACTAATGTCATCAAAATAAGCAAATCAAAGATCGTCCCGCTCCCATTATAGTGCTTACATGGCGTTACTTGAATAACCCTATACGATGAAGAAATTCAAAGTAAATTAAACCAACTCACCTCCTACAATAAGGTAAACGTTTGGGAATACAGATTTCGCTTGCTGCAACTGTCTCGCGTGGCCCTGGTGGAACATATCGTATATGCCGTCCGAGTAGACGCGTACTTTTCGACCGGCGGTGCCGGCTTGGGCGACCGCGCGTGGTATACGCCCGTAATGGCATCGTTCGCGTTCCGCTACTGCTGCCGCGTCCGTGCTGAAGGGTGCAGCTAACCGTAAAGACTGAAACAATATACAAACGAAATTACATATACTCACACTTTTTTTTTTTCGAACTGACTACCCTATAGACCAGGAAAGGTCTTAACAGCTTCACCGGATTACTATACTCATAATTTGAAGACAATTAATTATACATGATTAAGTGATGATGCAGTGTAATATAGTACAACCCTCGTCAATATTTTGGCCGCTCTGAATATAGACAAAGTTCGGACGTTCGAGTAATATAGTCAATAGTTTAATACAATACACTCATATCGGTGAAAAAGTTTAGCGATGACTGCAATTCTGTATATTACTAAGTTTGCGGAAAACAACTGTAGTGCGCGCGGCTGTAGCTAGATGTCCAAGAAAGAGGATTGGATTTCAAGTGTTTGCTTTCAAAGTTTTACTTAATACACTTACTAGAATAGGTTTTCATTTTCCAAATGGGCTACTACTGTGTAGTTAATGATATGCATGACAATACAAATTTCAAGATAAAAATATTTCATAACAGCTGATAGCCACGATCTCGTATGCGTTGTTTATTATCTTGACAATATGTTTTATGTTAAGAGGAAAAAAACATTGAAAGCAAAAATATACTTTGCTTGCAAAATTTGTTTGTAAACATTTCTTTGTTATGCGATTATTTCCCCGTTCCTGAGTAAGCGCACGACTTTCTACGACAAGAAAACATACATTGCTGAACGCGAACGCTTATAAAAGTCGTAGTTCCTTAAGGCATTATTAACTTTATATTAGCTGAAGATATCGTGATATTTTTTTAGATGAGGACCAAACGTCTGAGAAGTAAATAATAAAAAAATCGTTCAAAATCTAGCCAATAGTTTTTGCGTGACTCTTGACAGCGTTAGATCTCGTATCATTTTATTTGTATAGATTCTATTGATGTTAAATAGATACCATTGTAATTGAAAGTACTCAAAACAAAAGAATAGCTATCATGTAAAGTGAAAGAAGTTAACGGATCGTTTTATGATGATTATCAAATAAGATAATCCATTTATAAACATAAAAAGCAAATTTATCGAATCAAACATTATATGTTACGAAATTTAAATCTTACAGTAGATAAGCGCGATTGTATCTTTAATATCATTAATTAGCTTCTACCCGCGACTTCGTCCGCGTGGAATAGTTACATTGGGCTAACTAACACGCAGCGGAAGCTCTCAAAGAAAAAAAAAACGATTTTGAAACATTCTTCATTGGTGCTCCGCTTCTATTGATCTTAGCGTGATGATATATTATAGCCTTCTTTGATAAATAGAGCTCTCCAACACTGAAATAATTTTTCAAATCTGACCAGTAAGTAGTTCCTGAGATTACCCCTTACAACCTCACAAACTTTACCTCTTTATTATAATAACATTCGTATAAATTATAGAAAAGACTTTCGAGATTCAATCTAAGTAGATACATGAATTTCGAAAAAATCAATCATGTTGGAGATTATTTACTTTAAATTCCGAAACAAAATCAAAGAAAACATTAGTTACATTAGTCACTCGGAATACCGTGTTACACAATAATCTCACATATTTAGTTAATTCAAATTAAGTTTTTATTTATTAAATATGTTTAAGTCACTGTTTGTTTTAGTTCTCATTATATGAAATTGTGATATCTGCGATGCGGTTTGTAACCAGTGCCAGATACCAATATTACTGTTAATTATGTACACATTGACTTGGAACATTAAAATATTATTATTATTAATCATTCAACCAGTATGAGTTTTTATTCAATAAACTTTTTTCAGCCAAGTATCAAGGAATAAGACAAAAATAAGTCTTGACCTCTAATTGTATTGTATTATAAAATAAATAATTATTTCCCCTAAGAAATAACAACAGTTCGCAAACTTTTTTTTAAGTCAATTTAACGTAATTCTTGCAATCGCTACAATTTAATTGCAATTTAGTCGTTGGCATTATTGCAAGGCCCAGTCACAACAACGAACCATGATAAAGGAGTGGCGTGATGTGTCGTCATTTCAACGCCCGGTATAGATTATACAAAACTCTCTGCGTTGCATTTTATCGACATCTGTCGTGACTGCTACATTACTATTTTCGGACCACATTTATAACCGTCAACAAAAAACGCCATAACAGATATCAAGGAGCTTTTGCCGAGATGTTAATCTGTCATGTAGTGACTTTTATATTTTATTTTTTTCTTTTTAAAGTATGGATTTAGAATTTATTTTCTTTAATGTTGTGGTCGTTGAAGATGATTATATGAAACCTAGTAATTGCTATAGTTACTGTGTTGCCGCCACTAACGCTCACCGCCGGAAACCTATCTTTATATATAAATTTCTTCTGTACGTGTGTATGACACTGAACTCCTAAACGGCTGGAGGACCGATTTTGATGAATTTTTGTGTGCGTGTTCCAGTGGATCCGAGAATGGATTCGAATCACAATTGGACCGGGTAGGTGGCGCTGCGGTTGACTTTTAGAAATTATTTTTATTATCAAGACAGGACAACATCCGCCGGGCCCGCTAGTACTTTATAAAACCAAATTTATTATTTTACTCCATTATTAATCTATTTGTTATTTGACTCTATATTTTGTAATATAGGTGGCATTTTACGTAATATAGTTCGGTTATTGTGTACAAGTGGATGGAATAGTACACCACGGATCATGAATTCTGAGATGCCACAAAAACTTTCTGGAAAATTCTAACACGGGGCCTCACTATCTTGTCAGAACATTCAAATTATCACAAGGCACGTGTAATATTAATATTACATACTCGACAATGGCAGTAATAATATCGAAGATTGGTTGCAAAACATAACGTTAAAAAAAATCAATGACAACATGGTCACCCTAATTAAAAGACACACAGTGACAAGGACACGTAAAGTGACGGTATTGTGTGTACTAGTAAATAGAGTACAGAATAAAAACAGCTGCGATCACATAGAGATCAAATATTCATTTGCTGGTCGCATCTGTCATGCCAACTTGTATCAACATGTTACAGGACTCAACGTTACGAGAAGTAGTGACCACATTGGCCGGTAGATGGTTTCAAAACTGTACAGTATGGCAAAAATAAAGACATTACGAACATTTTCGTTTAAGCCGACATTCTTTTAAGTATTTTTTAGGTTTTAACAATCTCGTGTATTATTGAAAAAAAATGTACATATGTACGCTTTATAATTTTGCTCTAAATCAAAGTATATAACAGTTTGAAAGAATAAAAAATGTGAAGATCCTATTATTTCAAGTGAGAATTTTTTACCACTAAAGCAACGCTCACTAAAGTGTATTTGCAGTATTTGAACATTTATTGCTTACATTAGCTTCAATTGTGTGATATAAATTTACACCATCATTTCATACATATTGTTTGTAATGCGATCACGTTTTTACGTGACATTATTTTGTTCCATTTATGATATAACAAGATAAGACAGGTACTACAAATTGTTTAATTTCAAAAACGAATCAACTCTTATTGAGAAATTTTTATTACTATCATAGCAATCAAGAAGTTCATCAGGAAAAACTGTAATATAACCAATGATATACAATGAAACTGCAGTTTTTTGAGGCTTTATTAAAACTACTGAATGTATCGTCATAGGAATAGTCCATAGGACCACACTATGTTAAATGGTCGATTGACCCATTGTCATATTTTAATGCCTAACAAATTCGCAACATAATCGAAATTGATTCTCTGTTTTGAAAGTCCGGTCCTTAGATGGACATTTAAAAATGTATAATTTGTACAGTTTTTTTTACTTTATAATGTCTCAGTCTAGTGATCTTTTCGCGTCTGGTATTTGTATTGAATGCAATTTATTTATAGGAACACGTCACTGACAGCACATATCAAGTTTAGTATTACTCATGCAAATAACATCGAATAGAACAATGTGGATTGCCTTCTCCTACGCGGTTTGGGTGACAGTACGTTATAACATATATGTATATCTATATACTTATACTTCTTTGTGATTTCTATAGGTGTAACTGCATAGACTAATTTACTGTTGAACTTAACACAATCTTTTCGGTATATAGGGTATTTTCCCTAAAGTTGACCATTTGTTGATAAATACCACCCCTAGGGCCAATGTATTCCGGTAGTTTCCTAAAAACATGTCGTCCTCTAAGCTTATTCTGTTATCACATTGATTATATCATTACTGAATATTGACATCTTGGTGAAAACACTAACTATGAAATCAGGCCAACCTCTATCAGATTAAAGATAGTAGTTTTAATTGTTACACGTGTCTTTGGTATGTTTTGTTTCTATTTTCATTACAATGACGTGAACGTGAACGGTACCGTTTTATGAAATAGATATTTTCGTATAGTTTTTGAAAACAATAAATAAAGCACTATATCTAAATACTCGACGAAAACAGTAATTATTATGTAAATCTTTGTATATAAATAATAAACGAATAAAATATAAACAATCACACGACTTAAGACGTCACAATTTAGTATTATATTAGTGGTCGCCTAGTGGTCGAAATTCGACCATAATTCATTTTCAAATTCAATAAGACCAAAGAGAATAATGATTATTTCAGTGGTTTCATAATTTTACTAAAGATAAATTATTTATCAATTAATTATTAATGTATATAATTAATTTACATATACTATTATAACATTAACCTATAATTTGACCCAGTTAATTTCAAAGGGCATGTAAGGTATGGAATGTAAGTCATGTCAAAAATATTGAATGTACGATGAAAAAAGGTAATTGGAACGTAAGAGTAAAATGAAGGATGACGAAACGTCGTTTTCATATACATGTGTGTATATTATGTTGTGTGTCATTTAAGCAGTAGTGTGTGTAATGTATACTTTAATTAATTTAATGCGTTTTAATGCATTTTATATCAAAATAATAGCTTTGTGCACTTCTCCTCCATATAAACTGTAACTATGCCACATTTCACATTCATCCGTTCGCACAATTCGCTTAAAAAAGGGTACAAAGTTTTCGCTTCACGTATTAATATATACACAGTCCCTGTCAGCGTATCCATCGACATAATTTTGAAACCTACAACTCCGTCACAATTATTTGAATTAATATACTAGATATTATTTAAACGTAATCAATAAAACGTTTGCAAAACTAATAATGAATGACACGGTATCAGAAATATTAGGACGCTTGGATATTAGGGTGAAGTGAAAAAAACAAATTTTTTTTTTCTTAGCCTGGGGGTCAAATTTATAGCTTATAAAAAACAAAAAATTTTGAAAAAAAAAAAAAAAAATTTTACTCAACATCTTGAGCCAGCCCACTCACTTTTAAAATTAATTACGAGTAAAAATATTTGGTTGCAAAAAAAATTTTTTTTTGTCTTTGAATCTCTTAAAACATCTAAGAACTGGCAATTATGATCATTTCCAACTCAAATTTTATTCTAGTGCCCTAAAGAGGAATGGTACTTTTTGGGATTTTTTTTTTAAATTAAAACAATAGTCACAAATTTTTTTTTTTAACTTGTGATTTTTAATTGGCATAAAAGAGGATACTCTGAAGTTTCTAGAACGCTTTCAAAAATTTTTTTTTTGCAACCAAATATTTTACTCGTAATTAGTTTTAAAAATGAGTGGGCTGGCTCAAGATGTTGAGTAAATTTTTTTTTTTTTTTCAAAAATTTTTGTTTTTTATAAGCTACAAATTTGACCCCCAGGCTAAGAAAAAAAAAAATTGTTTTTTTTCACTCCACCCTATTGGATATACCTATACTTTATACGTTAATTAACTATATAATCAATACGTGCATGTGTAATCCCATAAAAAATATATAGGTATATGTAAAATGAGAGCCAAGTTCAATATTGTGATGTATGCCTTGGTTGTTGACCTCAACGACAAAAGAAGTATATCTAAATGGGTGTCAAGTTCAATGATTAGTCCGGAAATTGATTTATAAGAACATAAAATATTTTATAACAACTTAAAATATACATTTCTTCTTATAACTTAGGATAATATATAGAAGCCTAAGATTAGATTTGACATGTTTATGTGAGATATTTTTTGAGTTATGAGGTGGTCAAAAGTGGCTCCAAATGGTTCGTGTAATATTAAACACGGTAACGCTCGGTATTCTGTTCGCTTGAACTTGGCTTGACACGATGCCGTGTGTCTAGGTTTGACTTATCTTCAAGAAAATTAAAAACATAAAAACAAAAAAACATAAACATTGATAGATTGTTCGTTTCATAATGTAATCCTATAATGTCCAGGTAATAGTTCAAATCTCTTCACTTACAAGTCAATAACCTTGTATTCGCATCTGAATTTATCACGTTTATCAGTGGGCTCAAATATTGAGAAAGTTATAAAATCACATTACACATTTCTAATAATATCGTTGTCGACGTTTCTAAGCAAAGGTTAAATGTTGTTATGACGTGGTCAAGCAAGTGGCGATAGTATGAACCTATCAACATTGTATAATGTTTTTAAAAAGATATTATTATGCCAAACGAGTATTTCTTCATCTAATAATATTAATACCTTCTTAATATAACTGTATTTGATAAATTAATTTCAATAAAATTCTATACACCTGAAAACCATTCATTGGAACGTATTATTTAAAACTAGTTCTTGTATATTATTTACATTCACGGTGTAAATCACCTTGTCGTCAACATTACCTAATAACACTTTTTCTTTACGACACACGTTATCAGTAATTGTTCTGTCGTTGAATGAAAATAAACCTATTTACAGCATTGTACTGATGATAAAACAATGCTGCCAACCACATATTTTGTGTAGAAATAATAATAGATTATTCTAATTCGAATTGCAACACATTACATCAAAAATGTATACACGATGTATAAACGTTTCCAATCTTTTCTACAAGTGACCAAAGTTCCATTTTCTGGTTCCTATTCTTTTCTTACCAAAGAAGAGGCAAAGGTATCTAGACCATGCAGCCAAGTCAGATGTATGTGGCCAAAAACAATATTTTAACGAAAACTGTAGAAGATGTTATTTGTTTATCGTTTATGAATTTTATTTCTTTACTAATCTAACGTCAACATTTAGTAATGTCAATATACACGGACTTTTTTTATGGAAGATTTACGAGACGAACGCAATTGTAAATTTAATCATGGGCAAAAAAAAAACAATCATAGAGTCAATTACAAGCCTCCATATTTCTTCAGCTAAATAAAAAACAAATGTATAGTACAAATCACAAATAAAGCTTGTGTGGAGAGAGGCAGAAGACATGTATGACCAGGTTTGAAGGTATGTTCTGGAATAGCAACAAAGCATTTTGTTTGTAGTTAGCACTGGTGACCGGGATTTGTTACAAGAGTCACTGTTTATGCCATTATTATAAAGAGAAAATGGGGGTTTAAATGTTTATACGAGGTAATCTAGGGAACGATAATTCAAGGATTATATTTTAATAATTGCGTACAAAATTGCGGGCCGTTGTTAATGTCATAGATGTCATAATAAAATGTTGCCAGTTTTTACAACTTAAAATTATACAAAAAATGTTTTAATAAATTATTATGTTACCAACATTGTTTCATTGAAATAATAGTCAATTTCCAAGGACAATGAAAAAAAAATTCAATACTTTACGAGTAAATCATAGACAAGTCCTTTATCTTAACTAATATTATTAATGGAAAAGTGAGTTTATTAGTTTGTTTGTCACGCTTTAACACTTTGATTATCATAAATATTATGAAATTTTACACACATATTGTTTGGGGTACAAAAAAGGACGTTTTAATTTTCATCCAGAACAAAAGTAGTTATCCCGTGGTATAGGTTAAACGTACAGTACCGCGAGCAAAGCCGCGAACAAAAACTACTTCTATATATATTTAAAATATCACGTTTGTAAGAAAATATATTCCCAACTACCGGATATTCGATAACTAAGTACACGTAAATGATGAAAAAGACCTTCTCTTAAAGCATGATAACCTGATATTTAGGGTCAGACCGTGTGAAGTCATCCGCCTATGATTCTCATATCATTATATCTTATTTATACTATACTAATTTACACTTTAATTTCACGTACATATAATAATTTCCCGAGATTACATAGTACATAACAGTTAGAAACGATGATATTATCTTTAGATAGAAGTTGTAGATAGAAAAATGTATTTTTTTCTATAAAACATATTCTAATTGATAATTAAGTTTTATTACACAAATGTTTCGATTATTTCTCTTCATTTAGGATGATATAATTATTATTTTCTATATAGATATATCAGTATATGTAAAATTGTGTATTGGTATATTTTGACCAATCACCATCAAAGTCCATAAACTAGAAACCCGAAATCTCCCAAAGCATAATACTTAGTACCATTCTACGAAGAAAAATTTTTTTTCTTTCGAGACACAAATTATTTTAAAGTTGTTAGTTCAAGTAAAGTTAAAGTTTTTACTAATAAACTTGACAACCATGTCAAAAATTGACTATAACAATAACGTTAAGTGGTCAACATTGAATGGTAATGAACAACGTTATACCATGACGTCATTTTAACAATAGTCAACTGGTGCAACCTTTCTATTGCCAAACAATGACTTTAACCGAATTTTTGACGCAACTCAACCTATTTAATATAGCAACACCACTAGATGGCGTTCAAACGACCGTCATAAATATCCAGTAGATACGGGAGTTTTTGGCGGGAAATTAAACTGTCATGTAGTGTTATTTGATTCTATATTTTGTAATAGTGGTGGCATTTTACGTAATCTAATTCAGTTATTGTGCATAAACGAAGTGGATGGAAAGTAAAACCATAGAGCATGAATTCTGAGATGCGATAAAAACTCCTTGGAAAGTTCTAACAACAGGGCCTCCGCACCATCTTGTTATTATCTACTCGACGCTGGCAGGTATAATCTAGACGATTGGTTGCCAAAAATAAAATAAAGAAGAAATATCGGTATGTGTAGCATATGTGAAAACGGAAATATTTATATAATAAAATTTTGCTTTAAGCTATTTAAATTCTCAGGCACAGATATTATGCATAATGGGAAATTGTTACATGGTCTTTCATAATGTACATGTGAAGTATAATCGAAATAATTACCAGTATCTTATCAAAAATGTTATCCAGTAAATACAGAGATTAATAGATTTTAAGACTTGCGGGAGAAGTTGTTGATCTTAACGTTAGAAGATCCAGAAAATCAGGAAAGTGAAACTTATCAGAAGCAGAAAATATACATTTTATAAATTGCTTTACAAATTACTGTTTGAATCTTTAATTAAGATATTGAAATAATACATCATCACGAACGTTCGTTATCTTGAATCAAATTAACGGTGTCAAGGCAACGATTATAAAATCATTAATGAATAACTAAATTAATTAACACAGCCGGATTACAATATATTATTACATCTTTGTAGGTGGTAGAGCCACGCTGAAGCTATTGCTGGTTTCAGCATGAATGGGTCGGCTCGCCCGGGGTACTACCACCCGACCCACAGAAAACCGACGTGAAGTAACAGTGCTTGCATTGTTGCGTTTCGTTCGGTCAGTGAGAGCGCCGGAGGACCATCCCCCCCACTTCCCCAATCCCTCTCAACGCAAACACAGACGGGCAACGCACTAGCTACTCTCCCGGTGTTGCTAGAGTCAATGGACGGCGGTGTTCCCTTACCCTCAGGTGACCCACCTGTTCGTTTGCCCCCCATAAAATAAAAAAAAAATCAACCTATATATTGGTATTTCAAGGGTTTCTCTAAGTACCGGTTTAAAAATTTTCGCGTTGTTTAAACTTCATATTCTACATCTAGTACTTAGAATTGACGATGAAAAATACAAATATTCTTTGACTGCATAAACTAATAAAGTCAGCTTTATGTTAGACATACTAAACCTCATTCTTGAAGCCGATTTTGCCTATAGGTTAATCCTTCTCATATATCATATTTAGTACTATCGACCCGCCCCATCTTCGCACGGGTGCAATTTAGATATCCATTTTAATTAAATACTGCTAAGGGCAGTTTTGATCTACATGACATGTACAACGTATGTTTGTATTTAATTGGATAAGGGATAATACTGTATTGTATAAAATAGCTTAGTAAATAATACATAATTATTTGTGGTGTAGCCAGCGTTTGCGATTTTATTGCACAAAAATATGTTTGTTACATCACAAATCATTGAATTCTTTGGCTTTTCTGTACTATAATATGTATGTACTATACATATAAACATTCCCCTTGAAGCACTCTATCTATTGATGAAAACTGTATTAAAATCCGTTGAATAGTTTAAAAGATCTAAGGGAATAGGCAGCAGAAGCGACTTCATTTTATACTATGTAAAGACTAGCGAGCTCGGCGGACGTTGACTCGCACTGATGATAAAAAAAACCAAGACAAATTATATACCTAAATCTTCCTCATGAATCACTTTATCTACTGGTAAAAACCGCATGAAAATCCGTTCAGTGGTTTTTTAGTTTATCACAAAGAGACAAACAGAAGTGGCGGAGGACTTTGTATTATAATATGATTCAGAAAGGAGTATATTACTATTTAAGCCTTGTACGTAAAAATATATATGAAAATAAGCGAAGATAAAACAGTTCAGTGCCTTTTTCTCCTCATTATCTTTTATTTAGTAGTTATTGACGAACTTTAGTGTCACCAGTAAATTAAATTGGAACCAGTTTTTTTGCCTCACCACCGACGAGTCGAAGTCTTTATTTATAAATATCTATTAATTATACTTTACTATCATTACATCTTAAATCTACAATAGACATACACAATTTGAAAAAAAAAAAAAAAATATTGAAACCTTAAAATAATGCAATATTGTCGAATTTCGACCACTGTGCGAAAATTACTATATAGTATAAAAGTACCATAGACAATCTGCTATGAATTTTTATTGCGTTGAAGAAAGCGGTAAATCTTCATGATTCATTTATTATGCAACAAATAATTACAAACGTATACAGACAAACCGCAACGTACTTTACACATAGATATGTTAGATGGTCATAAGAAAACGTAAACATCACCTACAGAAATTTTCTTTGACGTCAAACTTACTCGTTCTATTTTAAATGACGTTTTTTAAACTCTTTCGCTTTCTTTTGTGGAAAATAAACACTTTTTATAATCAAAAGAGTGCGGGCGTTGATTCAATACACGTATTCGCCGTATATACTAAGTACTAGCCTCTGCACGCGACTTCGTCCGCGTGGAATAGTTACTTTGGGCTAACGCTAACACGCAGCGGAAAAAGCGAAAAAAAAACGATTTTGAAACTTTCTTCATTGGTCTTAGCGTGATGATATATAGCATAAAACCTTACTCGATAAATGAGCTATATAATACTTAAAGAATTTTTCACATCGGACCAATAGTTCTTGCGATTACCCCCTACAACGTCACAAACTTTACCTCTTTATAATATTACTAGCTGACCCGTGCCCACTTCACTGGGCGGTAAATAGGCATTATCAAGCTACAACTTTTCTCTAGAACTCAATCATATATCTCTCATCGTTATGGCAGCGTTTGTAAGAAACGTTTTCGTTCGACCTTTTTTTCTCCGACTCCCCAGATAATTACCCCCTACAATCTCACAAACTTTATCTCTTTATAATATTAGTATAGATTATATAATTAGTTGATAGCTTCTGCCCGCGACTTCCTACTCGTGGAATAGTTATTTTGGACTAAGACGCAGCGGAAGCACTCAAAAGGAAGAAAAGCCCCGATTTTAAAACATTTTCATTGTTGCTCCGCTCCTATTGGTCTTAGCGTGATGATATATAGCCTATAACACTCACAAATAATGTGGCTTTCTATTGGTAAAAGAATTTTCAAAATCGGTTTAATAGTTCCTGAGATTACCCCCTACAACGTCACAAACTCACAAACTTTACCTCTTTATAATATTAGTATAGATAGTATAGAAGTATAGATTATTATTAATTATTATTATTAGTATATTGTGACGTCGACAAATAGTTTACATCGAACAGACAAATGTTGCAATTTGTTAAGCTGTTTACACACGAATACTAAATAACTGGGGAAATTTGTCTAACCGAAGCTTAATTCAGACCTATAATGCGGTCCTTGGCCGCCCCTAAGATGAGGCGGACGGTTCTCCATGGGATTTTAGTTCGTGCGAGTCGAACATAACCCACTCTCTCCCCCGGGAGGGTGGCGTTTCCGTTAGGGATTTCCCCACGTTCATACACATAAAAAAAAACCTGGACAAAACAAAACAATGATAGTTATATCAAGAATGTTTTTCTGTACAAACTAGTTCATGGACATGTAGATGCTCCGGAGATATTAAAAAAACTGCCCTTCTGTGTTCCTCGGCCTTCAAGTCGCTTGTGTAGCCTAAAAACATTTACCTAACCACAATCGAGAACCAACTTGGGTCAGCATTCTCCCGTTTATCGAATGTGTCCCTCATAATATAATAAAATTCAAAAAGATATAGATTTGTTTCTCTGTTGTCCTTTAGCCTCATTGAAATCTAAATTAAAGCAGTATTACCGTAATTACTCTTAAAATTATCTTACATATTATTATTGTATACTTTTATAAGCGTTTTTTTTTGCTTTTGTTTTATGTATTAGTTTTGTTTTTTTTTTTATTTATAAACTAGCGGACCTGGCGGACGTTGTCCTGCCTTGATAATAAAAAATAGAAATCCCAAAAGTCAACCGCAGCGCCACCTACCGGGTCCAATTGTGAATCTAAACCATTCTCGGATCCACTCGAACACGCACAAAAAATTTCATCAAAATCGGTCCAGTCGTTTAGGAGGAGTTCAGTCACATACACACGCACACAAGAAATATATATATTAAGATGAGTATTTTGTAAGTTAAATTTTAGTTTTAGTTATTTTTCTATTATGTTTTCTTACGCAAACGCATATACGCATTTCCATACGCACCGTTTTAGCAATGTAAGCTGTGTTTACGTCCAGAAGTGTTTAATTTTAAGTACATTTAAGGAAAACATCACTTCAAATTGTAAACTGAAACACAGTTTCGTAGACCAAATAAAAAAAAACAAAGAATAATTCGTTAAATTAAAAAAAACTTTCTAAATATAAAATTAAAAAATTGAAATACTCTTTATTAATTAAATATATTTTGTTATACATATTTAACATTGTAAGCGATAAGAATAAAAATTATGTGACATCCGCTTAATTTACATTATATACTGTGGTAGTATATGCATACTTGGATAGATACTATATATCTTATATAAATAAAAATCTACTGCTAGATGTTTGTAAGCGCATCACTTCACCTGAACGACCTTTATGGCTTATTCTTTTTCGTCTTGTTAGTAATTGCCAGTACTAGGTTTATATAAAGGAAAATGGATTGGAAGATTCGTAAAGAAAATTAAAAGAAATATTTTTTTTAATTGTGTGAAAAGTGAGTGAGTAAAATAGAAGACAGTAGGAAAATCTTCTAAAATATTAATAGATTAACGGTCAATTGCTATTTTATTTCATTACATGGTCGTTTTAATGTATATTTCCAATATATTGTTGTTTATATACAATACAATCTATTTATATACAATCATGATACTCATAACACAGTACCTATACCCCTTTGGTGCATGTTGACGTTGCTATTTTAGATTATTTTACGTTATTACACTGAATATTTGGCAATTCAGTTTAAAACGTGCATTTGTCACACTTGACATTGGCGAAATTGTCGACATAGGCAGAGGTCGTACCGAAAAGAAAAAAAATGTCGTTTTACAAAGGGAACATTTGGTCTCATTTACTTCAATAGTACACTCTTGCGAAGCCGGGACAGGCAACTAGTTAAAGAAAATTGGCATTCCTAATGACAATTTCTGCACAAAACATCGCGTCAGTGACATGAATACAAATCACAAAAACGAAATCTCTCGAAAATGTTACCAGTTACCATACTGTCCATCTCTACACGCTATGTGTCGAGAAGTGACGTAAGCATCGTACGATGTTTAAAACGATCACGTGGAGAGAATTACAATTAAACAAATACACATTCAGTGCAAAGTGAACCAACCGCAATTCTTATATTTTTGTTTCAAGTGTTCCAAGTGTTTTACATAAGTTCTTCTAAATGAGAATTTGGATTCTGTGGGAAATTTCGTTCGCTAAAGTAGTACATTATTCCTCAGAAAATTTAAGAAAACATATTTCTATATAAAATTACTTATATAAATTTCAAAATATAGTATTCGAGTCGAAAAAAGGAACGAGAACAATCCATAAAAAGTTGACTTACGAAAATAATCGCCAGAAGAGTAAAAAACAGAGAGAAAAAGAGAGACATTACACAGTAATAGTAATTTGTTATATGTAAATCATAAAGATTGGACAATATTTTTTAATCTACAGAACAACAGAAAATGTGGACATTGTAAAGTGCCCAAAAGGAATTCAATGTTATCAACGATTTGTTTTGAATAGGATGGATGCACGGCAAAAACTCGCCTGTGATAAACCCAAGCTCATCAAATCTCCGAAAAAAAAAAAACAAATATATAAGTCAACTGGGGAATTTTTATTCTGTCACACTGTTATGTTTGGTATAATAATCATATAACACATTGTCATTAAAAATAATTGAGAATATTATCAATTTATTTCTAACTAGATTTTCTTCGCGACTTCGCTCGCGTTAATGTAGAGCTTTCCAATCCCTCAAAAACAGATCTGTTTTTCTAGAGAGTAGTTAAGGCTTGAAAGCGTAACAGACGAACCCACATTAGCATTTTTAATATTACTTAGGAAGGATTAGCGTAAAATTGTAAAAAATAAAATTCTATAAGTACATAAATACAAACTACATACACAAATAAAAGTATATATGTAGTCTATTTTAGCTCTACGGTGAAGTTCCTGCAGCTTACTCGATCGATACTTCCAACATATCCGCATAACGGTTTGTCGTACACCCCGCGGATTAGTCAATGACCACATAGGACCAAATATGCAATTACTGTTTACAATAAATGCTCTCAGACAACGATTTACTACCATAGTAGAGGAGGTACGTTGACGTTCAACAAAAGTGTTAACTTGATTGAAGGTTATCTTACATTTATATTCATTTAATATTTGAGTTAGTGTATATCAGTTAGTAGCTGAGATTTTTTTATCGATAGAAAACGAGACGAGGTGCAACTTCGTTGCATACTGGTAGGTGAATATTATTGTTGACTTTTTTACTGTATGTGGTAGGGGGTTCTCTTTCTAGTGTTGCGTCGAAAAATTATAAAGACTTTTTAAGTATTAATATATGTGACTTATGTGTTTGGTTTGAAATCAAATAACAGTGTCGAAAAATAATACCTCAAAAATAAAGGTTACCCCAATAACAAATTCATATTTAAAGTAAATACTTTAAATATGAATGTACTAACATGAGGTATATGTGATTATAATGATTGATAATATAATAATTGGAATATGAAGTAGGAGATATAAATTAAAATTTTATATAATTTAGTAGAGAAGTTATAACATTTACGTATTTATTATACGACTAAAACAGAAAGGTCAAATTTAATATACTGCATTGATATTAAAATTCTAAAATTATACAAAAATAACGTTATTATTTGAACTTTCCAAGGTGGTTCAACAATGGTTCTACCGTCAAGTAAAGGCTCACTTTCACTAAGCCGTCAGAATGAACCTTGTTTGCCAAGAAGTTTGCATAGACACGTCGCGTTGTTAGCATATATTTTCTAATATATCTAAATATTCGAAAAGCGTTCAAAAACCGTGATAACAATCGTATTTTCGTGTACATAGAACGTGCTATACCTATTTTATGACAAGAGTATGTATTGTAATCAGAGCGTCCAATTCGAAGGTCAGAGGAAATATTTTTTTACACATAGTGAAAAGTAAAAATAGAACTATATAGCATTACTTACAGCTGATTCTGGTAGATCATGGTTAACATATCCGTTCTTTCTGTATCCGTTCAAGCCGTTTTCAATCTTCCCGTTTAGATGCCCATTAGTGAGCGTTGTAGTCACAGTCAACGTTGCCATTATAAACGTATTGATTAACAATTTCCAAAAAAAAAAAATTCGTGCCTAAACAAACGATAGAACAGTTTTTTGCATTATAAAACAATTATGATAAATAGAACTACAATTATAGAGATCTTGTGAACGATTTTACACGGAAAATTTGACAGATGTCAAAGTTTATAAGGGCGGTTCACTATTTCCGGTAATGTATCATGCGAAATACAAATGAGGATTAATATCGAGTATATAAAACGACCGCGGCGGGTGATACGTCCTCTCTCCGCGAATCGTGGGACTAGACTAAACCGATATCAAGATCAGGCACCATTCAATCGGTGTGAGGAATGTATTTAGTTTACGGAATACAAGGCGACTGCGGGTCGGCGGCGGTGAGGAGGGGCCGGTCGATGCCGGGTGGCGCGACGCCGACGTGGAGGCTTGTCTGACACGCGACGTTCCACGAGTTCTTCCGAAAGCAACTTCGGCCTGCAAGCGGTCCACCCCAGAATAATGGATAACGCAACTATTGTTTTGTATGAAATTACAGCTACACGATACATTATCAACTGCTCAGCTAAAATCTTCATGTACGTACTGAAAACGTTAGACGATTAGGACATCGCGGTAATTAGTTTTATTTTCGGTAACAATATTAACTATATAGGTACCTACTGATATTTAATGTTTTTTTTTTTAGTTTTAATTTTGGCAACCAATCTTCTAGTAGATTATTACTGCCATTGTCGAGTAGGTAATGATATTACTAGTTTCTTCTAATCATTTCAATGTTCTAAGAAGATAGGAGCCAGCTTGTTAAAACTGTCCAGGGAGTATTTGTGGCAAGTCAGAATCCACGCTTCGTGGTATTATTCCCCATCCACTTCACTTGTGCATAATAATCATACTATATTACGTAAAACTCCACCAATATTATAAAACATAGAGCCAAATAACACAAGACTATGAATTAAATATAAAAACCATTACATGACATTCCAAGATCCCGCCAAAAACCCATCATATTTAATAATAAATGAATTATAATTTATCGAATCAAAAGTGAAAAAAATCTACAACTGGTTTTCTTACTTTAAGAAAATTACATTTTAAAAAATTTTATGAAAAAATTGGTTCCAGTTCTCCAGTATACTGAAGTGATCTTATAACAATTACTAATATACCTGATATAAGGAGTAAACAAATAGATATTACGGTTAGTGATACCATATTTTAAACTATCCGCTCTCTGTTCGTGACCCACACGGACTTTGTAACCAGATTTAAACGTAGAGCTAAAATCGTAACTATTGACGCATGCCACAGTTCTAGTACTTAATGCTCCACGGCAATATCGTGTAGTTAAAATACAGTAATATATTTTTTTAATTTACCTATTGTTCCAATACAACAATAATAATAATTATATGCAAAACCAGGATAAAAGCATGTACGAGAGAGCGGTTTTTGAACGCACGTTACAAAAGCGTGCTGTAAGCAAATGAAAGTGCTTTTTAACGCTATTTCATGTTTTTTTTTTATTACTGCAAGTGCTAATGAGGCCTAATTGTAATCACGTTACATTACAACTTACATGTTGATCAATTAATTATTTGTCAACAACATATCGTACGATTTCGATAAAGCGATAAATACAATAAATACGGGATGGAAGTAAAAGATCGTGAATAATGTTTTATACTGCTATAATTATAATACAGTATGTATTTACAGTTATGACTCAGTAGTAGTAGACAGTTAATCACGATGTCATCATCACTTCAAAAGGCCTGATTCTGCCATCCATTTATCTGTTTGCTCTTGAAGTACTCACGATGAGTCTACATTGTGTTCGATATAATTTTAAAACGAATCTACCACATTACCACCTGCTTTTCTATGCACTATTTTTATTGTAATTTTTAATGAAATGCAATTATATTATTTTTAGAAACCAAATTACGTTAGGAGTAAAATAATAGGTATTTACCTATGAAATTGCCGTTCTGCAGTACTGGCCATTTCAAATCAAAATAATTTTTGTTTGGCTAAGAATTCTAATTTCAAATTAATTTTATTTTAAAAACATAGAATTCTTTTTCCAAAAGTAGTCATTTGTTTATTAATTAGTGTTACATTTTCATCGCATTTCAATCTTTTTTGTCATCATGGATACGTTAAAAATTCGAGTAATTATGGAATATGAGTACCGTCGTGGCAGCAACGCGGCACAAAACATGAACGACGTTTACGGAGCTAACACTACAAACCAACGCACCACCTGTTATTGGTTTGCTCGCTTCCGTTCCGGGAATTTCGACCTGAAAAATGAACCTCGCGGTCGTCCGAAGACTTTGGTCGACAATGACGAATTAAAGGCGATTGTGGAGGCTGATGATACCCAATCTACGGCTGAATTAGCAACAGCTTTCGACGTTAGCGTCAAAACAATATTGGTCCATTTGTGTCAAATTGGCAAGGTAAAAAAGTTTGACAAATGGGTGCCCCACGAACTCAATGATCGCCAGCGCGAAGTACGCGTCGAGACGTGCCTTGCACTGCTCAACAGACACACAAATGAAGGAATTTTGAACTGCATTGTTACCTGCGATGAAAAATGGATTCTGTTTGATAACCACAAGTGCTCAGCAAGTTGGTTGGATCCTGGTTCAGCACCTAAACAATGCCCTAAACGAAAACTTACCCCTAGAAAAGTGATGGTCACTGTTTGGTGGTATAGCGCCGGTGTGATTCATCACAGCTTCTTACCAAACAGGGTGAGCATTACTGCAGATGTGTACTGTGAAGAACTGAACACAATGATGGAGAAGCTGGCACATCTCCAACCAGCATTGGTGAATCGCTCGTCTCCGCTGCTCCTGCACGACAACGCGCGACCTCATACTGCACAGCAGACGGTCTCCAAGTTGCAAGAACTGGGGTTGGAAGTTCTCCGTCATCCGCCCTACTCACCAGACCTTGCGCCTACAGACTACTACTTTTTCCAGAATTTGGATAACTCCTTGGCGGGAAAAAAATTCAATACCCGAGAGGCAGTACAAAATGCCTTTGAAGAATTTGTTGCCTCCCGTCCAGCTGATTTCTTTAAGAAGGGCATCAATAAACTGCCACCGCGTTGGCAAAGATGCATTGATTGCATGGGTGATTACTTCGATTAATACAAATAAAAAATACATGAAAAAAATTCGTTTAAATTTTTTGTGTCTGTTCTTATGGGATGATAACTCTCGTTTTCGTTAATGCATAACGTCATACTGCGCCTTCATTTACTTTTCTATCATTTGTGTACGTCCTACTTTTATATCGTTTGTGACTAATACCGTTACCACACAGGTATGTTACTGAAGATATTACAACAATTTCCAATTATTCCGATATTAATAGCCTCACATACTTTATGTATACGAAAGTATTCCACAACTCTGTATAACAATACTAGTTTATTTTTCGAAAAAAAAATATTAATATAAAGTTACAAAATAAAAATGGCACTGACAGCGCCAATTTCAGCTCATGTTACTGCGTCGGTGTCTGTATTTGTCCCAGATACTGGTATCACATACCTCAACGCACACTTTACTAATCTATACTAATATTATAAAGAGGTAAAGTTTGTGAGTTTGTGACGTTGTGGCGTTGTAGGGGGTAATCTCAGGAACTAGTAGTCCGATTTGAATAATTCTTACAGTGTTATATAGCTCATTCATCGAGAATAGTTATAGGCTATATGTCATCACGCTAAGGCCAATAGGAGCAGAGCACAGATGAAAAAATATTTCAAAATCGAGATGATTTTTTCTTTTTGAGAGCTTCTGCTGCGTGTCAGCGTTAGCCCAGAGTAGTAACTATTACTACACGGACGAAGTCGCGGGCAGGAGCTAGTTTTATATAAGGGTTAAGTTGAGAGGGTTAATTATTGATAATGACTGTATTAAAGCATGACTTCCTACTACTATTTGTGATTGTTGAATATGTGTGGTTGTGTATTTGTAGGTGCACGTGTACAATAAAAAAAATATTATACTATATGCTAACAATCTAAACAAAAAATACATGCGCATATTTTTATGTGTCAAATTATATCATGAATTATTAAAATAAAAACATCTGCTGGCCAACGTAACAGAGTAATATCGATAATGAGACAGTAAAACAAGTTTCTTGTTATTAATCCCGATTCCGGAATTAGCCATGACGTCAGAACGTCGAAGTAAGTAAATCCTAATTGATTTATACACAACATTTAAACAACTATCTATTATTTTATTATCGTAATAGCTCCGTTGCCAACCTGTTTATCTAAATTTACTGAACTTCAATTAAGCACCGCTACGCAGACAGCCTGCATTGGTTTCAGCATGAATGGGTCGGCTCACTTGGGGTAATACCATCCGACCCACAGAAACACCGACGTGAAGTAACAGTGCTTGCATTGTTGCGTTTCGTTCGGTCAGTGGGAGAGCCGGAGGCCCACTTCCCCTCCCCCTTTCCCGTTCCCTCTCCCCCTCCCCCCAAAAACAGGCTGGCAACGCACTTGCAACTCCTCTGGTGTTGTAAATGTCTATGGACGGTGGTGATCACTTAACATCAGGTGACCCACCTGTTCGTTTGCCTCCTATGATATAAAAAAAACGTATTTATATCTAAATTTGTGTCCTGAGCAGTCAAAACGATTGGAGAGGATTATACATTGTGTTCAATCAACATATTGAATCATAATGATTTTACGTGCTCAGCCACAGTCTCGGCCACGTGAAAACAAATTAGGTTTGCCTAGAATGCAGACGACCTTGAAGATCTTACATAAAAACTTCAACCCGAACGCTAAATATGAGCCTCGGACAACACTTTAAAAACCTGATCGCCATTTTACTTAGTAAAATATAATTATTTACTGTTTTCTTCCTGACAATTTTAAATTTAAATTAATAATTATACGGGACCGAGAAATATACTTATTTTGTACCGCTTAAAAAAATAATGCTGTTGTTAATTGAATTAAATTTTAGTGCTGGTTTTTGCGGCACATCGAGATTATCTATTTTAATTTTGAATATTATAGTGGACGGTACTTATTTGTATTTAACTTTTAAATTAATGTTATATCTACTACTTATATTTTATTTTTGGACAATTTTTAATCTAATTAAAAATGCAAAAAAGACAGATTAGAATATATAAATAAAACGTTCATGTCATTTAATATTATTTATAAATCCCTTGTTTTATCCTCATTGGTCATATTCATAATTTAATGACTGCAAAATATACTGAAAATCCTTAGTACGGATAATGTACTGTAGTTTTAAATATCATTAGAAACACTATAACCTTTAATTACTTAGTGTAAATAAATATTGAAGTACAAGAGTTATTATAGAAAATATAGGTTACTTCTAACAATACTAAGAAAACGAATATGTATGTCAGAGTTTACGTAATAGAATTTATTTCATAGTTTAGTACCTAAATAGTAACTACTGAAATTATTACATACTTTTGTTACAGGAAACTGTCGCAAACATAGATTATAACGGTCTTATTACAAAAACAAAAATGAACACGGGTATAACACGAGTTTTACTAAGCAGTGCCTAATATTTAAAATCTAGTTAAAGTCATGTTTAAAATACTTTATTATAAAAGCGTGTCCAAGCGGTCTTTAGCTAAACATCTGATTTAAGTTTTTTATGCAAGCAACTCTGAATAGCATACGTTCAATTCGATCTCACCATTCAAAAACGTTCCATTACATACAGATATTTTGCAAACAATTTTAATTTATGAATAATATTTTTGTTCAGAACTTTATTAAGAAAATTTACTTATTATACGGTAAATTGGTTATTATTATTGTGATATTTTAGTTAAAAGAAAGTGATGTATAAAATAAATAAAATAAGCATTTTATAGATATTTTGCAAACAATTTCAATTTATGAATAATATTTTTGTTCAGAACTTTATTAAGAAAATTTACTTATTATACGTTAAATTGGTTATTATTATAGTGACATATTAGTTAAAAGAAAGTGATGTATATAATAAATAAAATAAGATATTTATAGATATTTTGCAAACAATTTCAATTTATGAATAATATTTTTGTTCAGAACTTTATTAAGAAAATTTACTTATTATACGTTAAATTGGTTATTATTATTGTGACATTTTAGTTAAAAGAAAGTGATGTATAAAATAAATAAAATAAGCAATTTATAACATTTATATATTACGTAAGGTGTGCGTAACGTGGAACAACAGTATAATGACAGATCAACTACACTGTCAGACGTCAATAGTGTCAAATAGTAGTAGTTATGATTTACTTGTGAATGTCTAACATTGTTTAATTTATTTACGTCTTCCAAATTAATTATACACACGAAATCCATAATTTACTATGAAACTTCTTTACCGGCAAATAGAGATACAGTTTTAATCACAATAATGGAATATGAACTGTCAACTTAGACAAGTGTTGGAGAATATTTAAATTAAAATAATATCCATATTTAAACAAGAGTAAGACACTCTTTTGTGACCAAACTTTTTTTAAGTAAGAGTTCAATGCGTATTAACTTTTTTGCAATAACACGGCAAATGTTTTCAAAGTCTCGTGTCTGGGTTTATCTCTTATACCGCAGAGTAGAAATGCAAGATTCAACTGCGAAAACATTAGCGGTCACTACACCGCGGAGCAGTAGCCCTCGCGTTGATTTGTTCTATCCTCTAATTATATACGTATTTCTTAGACCAGAGGTCGGCAAACCACAGCTTGCGGGCTTCATGCAGTGTTTAGTGCATACACGGAATATTATCTATTAACTTGCCTTGTAAGGGGGCGTTCATAAATTACGTGAGATGTTTTAGGGAGGGAGGGGATCGAGTCAATTCTCATCTAATCTTAAGTTGGAGAGAGGGGGTCTCGGCAAATATCACGCAATTTTTTTTTCTGATTTAAACAAAAAAAAAAATACTGTTTTGGTCCATTTAATCCAGATTGTACATGCTTAAGATTTAATATTAAGCGTAATCGTAATACGATTAAGATCATTCACTAATTCGTTCAAAAGAAAATAATTTCATTTTCTTTTTACAATAACAATCCAACGCGTTTACGTAAGAAATTCACATTTTGAAAAATCTCACGTGAGATTGGGGTTGGGGGAGGGGGTTGAATAAAATCTCACGACATCTCACCAGGGGGGAGGGAGGGACAGAAAATTTTAAAAAAACACCTCACGTAATTAATGGACGCCCCCTAAGACACGAGTACACATTTATAAACGCAAACATACAGAACAGAGGCAGATTTTTAGAACATAACAATAGCACGGCTGAGAGACTAGCAAAAGAGACATATTGAACAAAGGCAAATCTCGAGAGTGTACTTTTAATCCTAATTATTTCGGTTGGTGTACATCTATTAAAATAAAGCTTTAGTAAAAAAAACATACTCTATGTATAAATTTCGCTGACCAGTTTGACAACTGTGTTAGATGAAAACAATATCAGAACAGTTAATGAGCGATTTCAGTACACAATTCAGATTACCGTCATGTGCTTGCATTGTTGCGATTCGTTCGATCAGTGGGAGCGCCGGAGGCCCAGCTCCCTTCCCCTTCCTCCTCTCCCTTCCCCCTTCCTTTCTTCCCTCCCCCAACACAGGTTGGCAACGCACTTGCGACTCCCCTAGTGTTGCAAGTGTCTATGGATGATGGTGATCACTTAACATCAGGTGACCCACCTGTCCGTCTGCCACCTATGACATAAAAGAAAGAGGTACTCATAGCCCATGCCTCAGTAAAGCAACAACAGTAACGCCTACGGATACAAATACATAGTACCAAAATATTCACAACATAATTAGGACGTGGGTCTGAAAAGGGTGGGTTGTAAACACACGCAAATACACGAGGCATTCGAATAAAGTTCTCAGAAGTAACATTGCTCAGAATTTTAGTCCACTCTGTAGTGGTCCTAAATATAATTCATAGGCTGTAATGACCATTGAATTTTTTGACTGTTTATTACTTCATACCTTTCTTCACATCAAATACCGCGTACATTTATCATGATATTTTATTTATTAAATAATGCTCCACTATCTATAGTAATATTATAAAACTGAAGGGTTTGTTTGCAACGCGCTAATCTCAGGAACTACTGGTCCGATTTAAAATTATTTCAGTGTTAAATATCTCATTTATCGAAGAAGGCTATAGGAAGCACCAATGAAGACTGTTTCAAAATAGTTTTTTTTAACGTTAGCCTAAAGTAACTATTCAGGAGCTAGTATAAATTATAAAGAATTACTCTAACCATGTGTATCAAACAGAACAGAGTACTTTTATAAGTACATACTTTCATCAAAAAAATATTTAACTCAGATTTACGTGTTTCGAGTTTTTTTTTTCGAACTGGCTACGTTATTAGCCTTACGGGCCTTCACAGCTTCACCGGACTACAAAGCTTTCACCAGAAAGTAAATTAACGTTGCGATAAAAATACGTTTGATTCAACAGACACTATACGATCGATCGAAATTATGTAAATAGAAAATTCTTGTTCTCTTTTTGTTTAAAAAAAAATAGTCTTCGAAAAAGATTAATAAAGTGCAATATGTCGATATTTTCATAAAAAGTAATTAACTTATTTAATTTATTAAAAAAATACATTACATAAGTTTATATATATGTACTTTTTATACTAATTATTATACTGCATTATACTGTTACTCCGTCTGCATTGAAATTGTCTCATAAAATATTTAAAAAAAAAAGAAGTAAATTAACTACGAACTTTCTTTTTAAATGCTTATTTAAACATTTTTATGTTACAGATGATGCTGTTTATTATAACTACTAAACGGCAATATAATTCCTATCCCACTTTTAGAAACGTTTTTTTTTCTCGAACTGACTGCGCTATTTTCATAAATTACAGCTCCAACGCACTACTCTATTTTAGAACTGACTTAAAGTGCTTCGATATATTTTTAAGATAAATTTAAGTCGACTTCACAAACATGGTCAAACGCATTTCTCCACAAAATTGAACTTTTGAGTTAGTAATTTTTTTCATTAAAGGTGTACAACAATTTTTGAATATAAATCTGAACTAATGTTATACATCCGAATATAGGTTTCTTTATTGTTTGTTAACTACGCGTTCACGACTTACTACTTAACTGATCCTTATGGCAATTCACATACACCTGTCAGAGATATGGGGACGGACATAGGGTACTTTTCAACCAAACAAAAGTACTGTTTGCGATGCATAATAACGTGAGCGTAGTAACGGGCGAAATCTAGAATATATAATAAGCACTTCTAGTATCGATTCTTTTACAATGAAGTCAATGACCGACCCACTAACCGTAATGTGGGCGTCCAGTATTGAACGTTCTCTCGTTTGATGAAGTTGCCAAAACTGACGCAGCATCATACTGGGCTGTTTAAACCTTAGTCGAAAATATTCTTGACAATTATTATTCGATCTGCTTATTATTTTACTATATAAGGGCGCAATATAAGTTTTGTCATCTCTGAGATAATTGAATCAAAATTATATACATTTTCTCGTAAGCGCACATGAGCCAATGATATAACTAAAAAGGTGTAGATACGTTACTTATATGATATTTTGACAAAACAATCGGTACATAACGCACACATAAGTAAAGTAATATTGTAACGCCACACTTATTTAGATAAAATGTGCAAGTAGGGTGGCATATTCTCAGAAATATTATGAAATAAAGAAGACTAAAGAAGACGAAAAAACCTTCAAATAATTTGAAAATGAGAATACTATTAATACTACTAATTATTAATATTAATTACTACTAATTATACTAACTACTAATTATTAATATTAATACTAATAATTAAAATAATTGATTGCGAAAAACCATATCTGCGGTGAAAAACAAATATTGATATGTTGCTTAGATACGGGCGGATTGACGAGGCAGCCGTCAAAAGTAAGCTAGCTAGCCAAGATTTAACAAGGCGGTGTCGAAGCGCTTATGACGTATCTACAGCTTTTGAATTGTAATATCATACACATGAACGTTCAAGGGAATTCCAATTGCGGACGAATATACGCGAGCACGTTCACTCTGCGTGACGCTAAACTTGAATAGGTAGCTCTGTAATCAAGGAATTACGCAACGCAATAATTTTTTCGCTATGTATTATTGAACAAGCGGGAAACGAGAACACGCTCGCTATCTCTCGTAGATAAATATAGATAAGATAAAGTCACAACTTAGACCGTATTTTAAGAAACGTGTTAAACGCACATTATGTTGTTTATGTATCGCTGTTTACAGTGAGATTGTCTAATATACGTATTGTGTATGCGTTAGGTGCAAAGGTATTTGAGCCGTTCAGCGCATGGTCACAATAATCACGCCACAATGTTGGCTACGAGCCCAGTCTATCGGATCAGTTGACTTTCGTTCTCATGTCGAAGCGGAATAAGAGTACCCGTAATAAGTGCATGTTATGCATTTATACATTATGTAACTTTATTTTTGAAGTAAAACTTCTTATAGCGTGGTAGGGAAACATTTTCTTTACGTGTTATGCGTTAAACGTAGCAGTATACCAAAATTAGTAAATCTACAGTTAGGTATTTATACTACGTGATTTCGTATATAGTTTATGGGTATTCTCATATACTTATATAAGCCAAAGAAGTTTCACTATCTCCATGTGTACACATTAATACAGGCAATGTTTTTTTTTTTTTATTTTCCTAGCTGCCTGTCCAAACTTCACGGGGGGTACTAACGAAAAAAAGGGCCCACAGCTTCCTTCAACAGTAAGGACATAATTCTGTCATAATTTTTGAAGATCTCCCTACTGTCTTGTATCTCACTCACACGTTCGAATTTTTATATGGATTTTTTAACTTAGTTTTCATACTCTTCTATACATTTCAAACATTTTATTTCATATAAATCTTGTCCTGGCAAATACAAACAACAAAAAAAGAATTAGCAAAATAGGTGCTGGTGGACATTCAACAATTAATTAATATTTATATAGATTTATTAAAGCACAACCAACCACTGTATCGAATTGCAAGCACAGGGCATTCCAAAAAAATCATTGTTAAGAAATTTTGCAGTTATCGCCTTTCGGTTGGCCCATTGCTTAATCCCGTAACAAGATAAACTAAAAGACAGTCACTATGTCTGATTTATCATAATTTGAGTATTGGTCACAACGTGGCCGAATACAGATGCCTACCACTCTGCTTAATTACTAGGTACCGAAGTATAATACAGTTACTATGACAGATATTACAAATAGGGTATTGTTATAGCAATTCAGTAAAGCAAAATTGCCATGTCCAAGAAACTTGCAAATGTTCTACCAACAGATGTAAAAAAGAGTATTGACTAAAATAAAGTTTAAGTGCTCTCTATTCTGCTGTTAATTCGACATATCATTGGAGCAATTGCAAAGCATTTGTAGGAATTGATGAACCATTCATGCCTATTTTTACTTTTTTTACAATTACTTCTAGACTCACACAGCTTCATGATAATCCAGAAGTAATATATGCTTTTTTTAAATTTACTATTTTATAACTTCACAATAGCCTATTTATATGAATAGCTTTGGTCTCATATAAACCTATATTAAAATAACTTTTTTTTTTTATCTTTTCACTGTATATGCCGATAATCAGTGAAATAACATTCTTTTTCTCCTATAACAGTTTCTATTTACAGACAGTTATGCACCAAGTTAGCAGTTTATAAGAGTCAATATATTACTATTTTTACGTGTGCATGCTGATATTATGTGTAAGTAACTCACAATTTTAACTTTCACTGCAACTTTTATTTCTTAAGATAACTCTGACAATTGTATTTAATATATGAACATGTAACTCAATTACTTCTATTAATTGAAGAAGTTAGGGTGTTAGTTTTATCAAAATTATTAATATGAAATTAAAAGATTTCTACCATGGTAATAAATCATATTAGCTCTCGGAAATATTATGAAATAAAGAAGACTAAAGACTTTAAAGACTAAAAAAACAAAAATAAGTAATAGTTTAACGAACCTAATAAACAATTTTTTTATTGGCTACCAAACCAAAATGTAGTAATCATTTTTAAATATGGATTATTTGCTTCATAGATATGTAAATTTCAGTGGTGTATAATAAACTGAAACTTTCAAATAATTTGAAAATGAGAATTTACTATACATTAAGATAATTATTTTTTTTGTAAAACACCAATTGTAACTTTATCAAAATAAACAGCCACCAGTGAACTATTTCTAACGATTCATGGCAAACCTCCCAAATTTTTTTATATATTAAGTTTTGGCCATAAATTAATGCTTATAAAATAAGAAATTAAATTAATTTATTCCTCAAAACTTAAGAGTCCAGCAATCTTTGTACAAAACAGACAAAATACCCAAATATTAAAAAGTTTGTATTCTACATTATGGTCGATGGTACTCCACCAGACGACTACACTAGTACCCATAAATATCTTATATACAATTCTTACATAATTTGACATAAGACAATTTCTTTTGCAACATTGTAGATAAAAATGTAGGCTCTTTCATTTGGTAAAGTTATAAGTCGATGAGTACTAATATATTAACTTACCTGTGAGTCAAATAGCACCAAACCCGTACTGCTATTGAAACTTGTGTCACTGCCGTTCTGACCCTCACCACAACCTCCTTCGTCTAATTTAGAATCCATTCCTTCTTCAACACCGAGACGGGATCTCTTACGCGACATTATAACATCGCCTGCCGGCTTTTACTATTACTCAAATTACTGGTAAAATGTCAACTCGTATATACAGAGCAGAAAACTGTTTTTATATTATAGGTATATGTGATGTACACAATACACTGTTACTTTATAATTTATATATATAATAAGATTTCAATTATCAACATACTTTAAATGTGAAAGTTACAGGCAACAATAAGTTTCAAGAAATATACATTGATGGTGATTCAAAAAACAATTGAAATCATGTCGTAAATAAAAATATTATAATAATAAAAGACATCCCAAGACGACCACCAAGTTACAACTAGTGTTGCCTGCTAGACTAAAGTAGGGATGACGATATGAGATCACTTAAACAAATAATCGATTTTTAGAACAAATATCAGAATTAATCACTTTAATTGATATTAAAAATTTAATCGATCTTTGACACTATAAAATTGTGATTCGACTTCTGACTATACAAATAAAAATAAATTCATACAATAATTTATAATGTAAAAGAAGAGTTCATCGAAAAAAGATTTTTTTATATATCAGTAGACAAGACCCAAATTGTTACTTATCACTACAAAAATTAAGCAAGCATTGTATGTACCTATTGAAAAGAAAATAGTTATAAATTGTTGGTATTGCTCTCTACTAAAGTTCTGAAGATACGCATTGAATAGCAATAAAATTGTAGTCTAAATATTTTTTATTCATTTATTTTTAGAATAATTTGATTACCAAAATAAAATTAAAAATTATAGCTATATAAACGTAGAGTGGTAGCGAAGTATTATATCAGGTTATTCTGACATATTTTTTTGCATTTTTGGGTATAAAAATTTTTTTTCGTAAATACTTTAGGTTTAGAAATCTATATTACTTACTTTTTATTTAATACCGCAAAACAGGATGTTACGACGCGACGCGACGAGTACTTCATATATCATTACATATTATAAAACAAAGCCCTGTTCCGCGTCTGTCTGTCTGTTCACGATAAACTCAAAAACTACTGAATGGACTTTTATGCAGTTTTCACCAGTAGATAAAGTGATTCATGAGGAAACTTTAGGTGTACAATAAATCAAGGTTTTTTTTATTACCAGGGCAGGACAACATCCGCCGAGCTCGCTAGTTTATTATAAAAGAAGCGGAAACGTAACATATTATAATCGATGTTGAATTGTCAGACGCTAAAGATTCTTTTCCACTTCAAATGTTACTTCGATCAACAATAACTAGATATCGGGTCGGCGCGAAAAATACGTCTCGGTAAATAACACCTCACTTGAAATGTGAGCTTTTATTTTGTTTGAAACACAGCCTATGTAAGCACGTTTCACAATGCCACAGTGTATTCAAAAGATACAAAAAAAAGGATTGTGTGGTTTTATGAAACCACGGTAAAAGTGAAACTTTTTTTCGCACTATAGACATTTAACTAATAATAGTCTATACACTACACGGTCAGCTGCTGCGAACTATAGGCGCCGCCATATTGGCCCTGGCTGCTCTGACGAGCGCCTTTCACTTTATCCCTACTCCGCGGCCGACCATCACGCGACATGCACCACAGAGACGAAAAAGTTTGAGACGATGTAATAAAAGTTTCACTTTAATAATACTCGAAAACGCAATTTAACGGCCGGAGTATCTTACTTTCGCTAAATACAGGTTGAATAAGTTTTAAGCTTTAAACTAACAAATAATATCAAATTTTGAACAAAATTACCGTTTTTAACCTGTGGTACAAATGTTTGGCCAAGGCTCGCCAACCACGCAAAACACACACAATAACGGGAAAAAGCACTTTATTCATTGCGTGTTAAGGTTGAATTCATACTAAATGTTGTTTATGTTGTCTTTTCATTTGTAAGTGACGGGAGTAATTTATTGCTTTGTTCGTTTTATCGTAAGTATTAGATAATATTTTGAACATTTGTGACTTTATTACTAGGTGTCATGGTTGTAATTAGGTTGAACTTAAAACTGTTTTAAAACTTTTTTTCTCCCTTTCTTAGTAAACAAATAGCTACATAAGTATATATTTACGCGGACAGCAGTCAGCTTCGATTTTGTACGTGACCGTTTATCTAGTTATTGTTGATCGAAGAAATGTTACTAAATATAATTTAGTAAGACAACATTATAGAATAAATGTGTTAGGTCTCATTTATTCTAATGTTGTCATAGTTATTCTTTGGATTATTATGGAACATTAAACGTATTTTTAAGTGGCGTTGAAAATGAATACAAATAAAATGTCACTTTAACGTGACATTGTAAAAGTCACAGACTATTAGTCGTACAAGTACTACAAGTGCCTCTAAATTGGCATCACTAGCTACAACTGGTCAATGTTGCCAGACGCAATTTTTACGAATTATGCAAGGGTATGCAACGAATACTGTAGCCAAGAATATAAAGTTCACCGCGCCGTTTTCAATGTCGCATCCACGGAAGAAAGAGACTACTGGAAGTACAAAATAGACACGTTGCATCAACCATAATCATGGGTACTATATCATACTTTTAATTGGTACTTAATCGTGGTTTAATATCACGACAGAGCTGTCGTATGTACGCAATTTTCAATATCCAAAGCCAAATATCTGAAAGCTAAATATATAATGTTTTATTGTCTCTTATGGAGCGTTAAATGACAGTAGATATAAAAACTTGCTAAATGAGGATGTTACATAAAATCGCAGAGTATTTATTTGTTTTTTATTTATATAAAAAAAATAAGATAATTATGTGAAGGTATGGTAATTTCATTATCAATAAAAAAAACCTCAACGTAACGTTTATATTTCAAATTAGTAGTTACTACTAATCTACTAAATTTTATTCACTACTCAATCAGAGCTGATATATTGTTATCCAGTATTATCAATATTGACTAAAAATAGACTAATAAAGACTCTTTTCTTTCTTCCGTGGTTCGATTCGATTTTCAAGCTTTTTTTTTCCAACTGTCTACGCTATTTACCTAGCAACGTCTTAACAGCTTCACCGGACTACCTGTTTTTCAAGTTCCGTATGTCGTCATAAGTTTAAGATTCCAGTTAATTTAACGGTTATTGAGACGCAGCGCTGACCTTTTCGACGACATACAATGTCGTTTTTACGTAATTATTCTATACTGTAATGTGTCGGAACCAAACAATTGTTCCAAGAATGTTGTTAGAGATCTGGAGTATAGTTTGAGACTAATATCCAGATATTACTAGTAAGTTAAACTGAAGGAAAAAGAAAACAATATAGACAAAACTTAGTTCGATCATTGCATTTTGTTTATCGAATTAGTAAAATAATGATGTATATAAAAATAAACTCTTTCAGTTTGGTTCATGATCAAAATAAATCATAATTGATTAGACAGAATACTGTACACCAACAATAATTAAAAATTACTGCATACCGCACGGTATTAGTCAAATAATAGTTAAAACCAGAGACGGTGCTACTATGTGGTGAATGTACAGATCACAAACTCCCTAGGAGAATATCGATATAGAAATACATTAATTGCATGCGACTGGTATCTCATGACAATACCCTTCTCCAGAAACTTGCGGTCATTCAAATTTTCTTGCTGACACGCGGAGCTAATATCATTACATAGTATAAAACAAAGTCCCCTACCGCGTCTGTCTGTTCGCGATAAACTCAAAGACTACCGAAGTGATTTTCAAGCGGGTTTCACCAGTGGATAGAGTGATTGATGAGGAACGTTTTGATATATAATTTGTCAAGGATTTTTTCATAATCAGGGCGGGACAACGTCTGCCGGACCCGCTAGTATATTATAAAGTCAATAATGGAAGAGCTATAATCTAATCTCGCTCCTTAAATTTTAGGTCGGCACTAAGCATAATCGTGTTATTACAAAAAAGTTAAATACTTGGTTTAAAAAGTTTCCTAATAGATGCACCGCGCTCGCCCGAGGCAAGTTCGCGTTATCCTTTTTCACAAGTCTAACCTAACGTAACCAAAGCGAGACAAAAAAAGCAAGATGGCGAACATTCAGCGACCGCGGTGCATTTATTAGACCTATTTAAAGCCAGGGTTCAATACGTATTTATCTTTTTTGTAATAACACCGAAATTGTTTGTGGACTAGTCACGAAAAAAGAAACTCAGTAAATGTCATATAACTTTTATTTTAGTCTAAACAAAGAAATATATGTATATAATATTTTATATATTTATTGAATAACATTACTTCTTACAGACATGTATGTACGAAATACAGCTACCAAGTTCCCTTTGTAGCAGAAATATGGCAAACCATACAAATATTATAGAAGACAGAGGGCCTAATCCTTTATTGACGGTTTTATATAAAAATAAACAATAATTTAGTGTCTAATATATAGATACAAAAATAAATTACAATTCAGCTGCTATTGCAGTCCACTACATGCCCAAACTCGAAAGCCACTGAAAAACATATGCAGGGATTGCCATACATGTTTGCATAATAATATCATTAAAATGTGATAAAAGTAATAATGGTATATATTTCAGTATGTTGCTAATTTCAAAACCAATTACATATTTTAGATTTAATAATGAGAACTGAAAATTAATTATACTAAACTTAATTGGACCATGCCCATAAGATTTATTTGTTTAATTTACATATAATTAGTATCAATAATAATCATATTTCATTATAAAAAACAGTAGACACTGAGCTGTTAATTAAAAGGGCTGAAGCAATTTCAATAAACAGTATAAAAATATATCACAGCGATTTAAATTAGCCCAACAGTTTTACTTTATAGAATGTGATCAGGAATATAAATATCTAAGATATTATCATTACAACTACATTTTAACAACGAATTTTATGCTGTATATTATTATACAAGCGATCGAGAACATTCGAATACAGTTAATTCGTTATTTTCGTCATAACATAGTTACACAAGTACATGTACAGCAATCAAAGACTACAATTGTTATACTAGGCGGTGAATGCATTTCTCTGTGTGTGAATAATAGGTAGCACGGCGTTACAGGCGACAGTTGAATGAGGGCAGCGGAAGTGTTGGTTTTAGAGGATATATTGTTATTCGAAACATGACAAAAATTCACTATGTCGAAAGCGCCATTTGCAGCGCCTCTTTATGTTCATTACTCAACGTTATCAAACATGTATTGAAGAGCTCCGCATTACTCTGGAAATGATATGGAAATCATTATTATTTTTAAAAGTATTGTTATATTCTAAAGTATTAAACATATTTTTAAATATCGTTGAAAATTAATACAAATAAAATGTTGCTTTAATATCAAAATGTAAATTACAAATGCCTTTAAATTAGCACTTCCAGCTACAACTGGACCAAGATGCCAGATGCAAATATTGTAGTTCGGCGAAGTCTGCAAGGGTATATAACAAATACTATGTTGCCGAGAATATAACTTCAAAACTAACAAAACTAAGTAGACCATTTTTTTCTCAAACTGGTTACGCTATTGGTATAGCAAGGCCTTGACAGCTCCACCAGACTACTAAGGCGAGTGCTTAAGGCACTCAGCCGATGAAACCATATTTACTCTTGTTTTTATATATTAAACTTTAAAAAAAATATGAAACATTAATTTTAAGATAGGTTTTTATCTTACTTGTATCTGTCGTACAAGCGCGACCATCTGCGCGTAGGCGGGATTGTCTGATGGTACAGCGTCACGCAGGAAGGCTTCAGCTAGCGTAGCGATGACGTGCCGCGGTGCGTCCGGTGTAGCGAGAGCCGCGTGACCGCTACTAGCGAGCTCGCACAGTAGCGAGTACACGTGCGGCGCCTCCTCCGTGTCCTCCGTCACCGGCAACCACGTCAACCTTATACCAGACAATCATATTAACTCTACTGACATAATCCTGGCACATATAAGTCGTTACATTTCAAAATAAACTAAATCCAATCATAGCCACTCCCAAAATATTAAGTTATATTTTCAAGATTTATACGTGTCAAATATGAAGATCATTAAAAAAATTAATAACCTTAAAATTTAAAATTCGTTCTCTGGGTGTATAAACTGGAAATATTAAAAAAATTAAACATGTCATATCAACAATTACCTCTATATAACATTTTTAATAAAATCATTTTTCAATAGTATTTTATTAACCAAAAGGTGGACCTACTAATGAATACTCAAGAAAAAATGAGTGCGTGTAACCATCATACGCGACTGAAGTAAAAATCTGTTTCTTACTTACATTGAAACCAGATGGCAGCACGGTCACGTACCCATATGTACATAATTATATAATACATTAATTATATTGTATGATATTAATTATTAAATTTAATTTTTCAAAAATTTCTGATTGATTTATTTATAAACTATTTATTGACAAAATCAAAACCGGACGCACAGAAACGTGACGCCATATTGCCATAACGGACTTCCGTTGCATTATCGTCCATTTAACCTCCCCTAGCAGCGCCTAAAGAAGTTTTACTTAAAAAAAAAAAGAAAAAAAATAAGCGTCACTAACCAGTGTCTAATGATTTCATCCCTGTTGATTTGAGAGTGGTTATATTTGATAATCTTAGCGACGGCAGAGATAGCATTCTCGGTGGCGTTGATGTTTTCGACGGAACGTGATTCTGGGTCAGCAATGAGTGCGGCCAATAGGGGAACGGCGCGTGCGCACGCTGCTGCAAACTGTGCACCGCCAAACTGCGCGAGCACACCGCACCCGTACGCGCACGCTTGCCGGACTTCTGACTCCGACTCACGGAGTCCATTCAGCATCGGTTCCAGGAATATATCCTGATACTTCACGCATGCGGGACCTATACAACAGAAACAAAACTTATTTCCTATAATTACAATAATAATAAATGAGGTCATATAAAATTTACTGTTTCAAAGTAAGTCTGCCCTGTAATTTAGGAATTAAATAGCATGCTAATAAATTCTAATTGTACCCATAGATACAATCATAGTGTTTCACTATTATCGTTTGATGAATGTACACTAATCAAAAACAACATAATTAATAAATTGTGCTAAAACATTTTTCAACAAAAGTTGATATTTATTTTATTTTTTACCACCTTTGATTTTATGCCATTCGATTCCTAATTTCTTACAATTATACTAAAATAAATAGAAAATTACAGATTTGACAAACTTTATGCATCCTGTACCTTTTTAAAGATTCATTCTATTAAACATGAATACCTACATAAATAAGATGCACACATTTTTAATTCGAAATCAGAATATAATTAGAAAAAAATGTGTAAATATAAATAATTTATGAAAAGCACAAAATACGAGATATAATAAATTACATATTTATATATACAAAGTGTGACAACCGTATATTTTAATAAAACGAGTTTTCAATATCGGAATACCATTATTAGACATTATCTAGTTATATAATTCGCAAAGCAGAAATTATTCAAACTTCTTGATTACCTCCAAATTCAATAATGTCGTCAAAAATGCATATCGCCCATTGTCGGTCAGAGTAAGGTCTATTGGGGCCGAGAAGTTGAACGAGATGAGGCAGCAACACATCAAAGTGTGGGTAGAAGGAATCACGATAGGCAGACATCAGTGCATGCAGTACATCCGCAACGCGGGACAAACTGTACACATCTTCATTGTCTTCATCCGCCAGTTGCTCTTCTACCACCTATACCAGGTGAAAGGTTAGACACTCGCAGTATGTTAGGATATGACACTTCATGGTCACATTTACACACACATCAAATAATAATACCAAAACAAATACTAATAGACAACAAAGAGAACCTTAGGTAAGCTTTGTTCTAAGAATTTCAAAAGTATCGATAATAATTAAAATTAACCTAGGTTGAATGACCAGTGATAAATCCTGCGAGCGGCGACCCGGAGTTAATAACTTTCGATAATAACACGGACAATAAACCCTTTTTATTTGTTCAAACTTCGAAAAATTATCCTTTGTTAGTTGGTTGGCTTCACTTTCACTTCACCCGATGATCATTGACACTGTGCTTTAACATAGACGCTTAGAAGATTGAGTATAATTTTTGTATGTTTCTAGATAATTAGGTCACATATTAAGCACCTATTTTTTAAATTGATTTAGCGAGAATCGAGTGTCCTTCATAAATATTGCTACTGTCTAAACATTCACCTGGTATTTACTTTTATAACTAAATAATTCAACATTTTTGAAGTGATGATGACTTTGATGACGGATTGTTATACTGTCTGAAGGAAAACATTATTACGAAACAATAGTATTGTAGGGCGTTTTCTAAGTTCGTCTGGCTAGCTACCACCCTCAAGTTGGAAATCTATTGCCAAGCACCTATTGGTGATGTGTTTCAGTAGCTGCACTTGAGAGCCAATCCCTTCTAAGTTTACTTTTTACCATATTGGACCATATTGCCTATAAAAATATTAAAAAGAGAACCAATTCTGTTTATCAAAACGAGCAGTAATCTAGAAATACAACTTGTTAAAATGACTAAAAAACAGTATATTACCTCATCATAGTCTTCATCGGAGCGTTTCTGACGGCGTTCCGTGGCTCGCTCAAAGTGTTCAGTGAGCAACTTGTTGAGTAATCGCAGTACTTCTGCCATCATCTCATCATCAGACAAGCAGCCCATGCCCAATAGTTCTATACACTGTACAACAATATTTCATTTTTACATTAGTTTTCATAATTCTGAAATACATATTTTATAAAAAAGCAATAGTATAAAATATAAATCCAATCTAACCTTAGCGAGGCTATTTAAAAGCTCCACTTGGACTTCTTGTTCAGGCTCAGAATCAACAGCCTTGAGGAGCTCAGGCAGTATATAAGCCCACATGCCTTGGATGTATTGTGGACCACGAATACGTGCACACTCGAGTAGGTAAGGTAGCGACTCGGCTGCCGCTGTACGCACATTGTCGTGGAAGTAAAACTTAAGCATCGGCACCATGAGCTTGACCACATCCTCTGCATATTCAGCGAAAGCTTCTTTCAGTTCGCGAGCATAACAGACCAGCATATCACAGGCTGATGCTTTGTCTTCCAGACCTAGTGTTAAATTAAAGATATTAGTTATTTTTGTAATAACAGTTGTGTTTGCTATTATTTGTTGTAGTAAATAATTTTTTTATAGTAAAACTAGTTGACCCGCGCTACTTCGTTTGCGTGAAATTGGTTATTTACTGGTTCCAATTGTATTTCCAAACTCGAAAAATCTTATAAAATCTAGAACTCGATTACAGCACCTCCTACCGTTTCCAATTGTGAAACCAAACTCTTCAGGGTCTCACTCAAAACACATACCTATTTTTATACCTAGTACTCGTATTTTTCTTTACTAAATTAATTGTACAAAGGTGAAAATTTGGGGTTACAGGGAATTTTTGATGACAAAAGAAACACCATTTTTTTGATTACTGTACCCTAATCATCTAGAGATATAAAATATACTTAACGACATATTCTCATACCTACGAAATGTACATTTTAAATTTCATAGAAATCAGTCCAGCCATTTCCAAGGAGTTCGAACACAAACACTGTGACACAAGATTTTAATATATTAGATTGATATAGGGCATATCCATATTTAAATATCCTGCGTATACAATTTTTCATAGAGATTGATCTATTGTATGTTCCAGTTCAGTGTTTAGTGCAGATCAGGAATATTAGTATCTATTAACTGCCTTGTAAGAGAGTAGTAAAACAATTTTGAAACATAAGCCTATAGAAAATAGGCACATTTTTAGAAAACAACAATAGCATGGCTAGTCACACTAAAAAAAGACATATTGAGCAAAGGCAACCTTGAGAGTGTACTTTTTTAATCCTAAATTATTTCGATAAAAATGTACCTACTAAAACAAAGTTCTTTGAATAAATTTCAATTTTGTATTGTTTTTATTTGGCTTTTTTGGATGACGAATTTGCCAACCACTGGTGTAGTTTATGTGCTGGAATACCATAAAAAACTCCATGATAAATAGGTGTGGCGACTTTCATTGGACCATTTACTAATATCCATTTTTATATATCACTAGCGGTTCCGGCGGACGTTGTCCTGCCTTGATAATAAAAAAATACCTAAAATTCAACCACAGCACCCCCTACCGTGTCCAATTGTGAATCTAAACCATTCTCGGATCCACTCGAACACGCACACAAAATTTAATCAAAATCGGTCCACCCGTTTAGAAGGAGTTCAGTGACATACACACACGTACATAAGAAATTTATATATAAAGATTACATATAATAAAACAAAGTCCTCTGCAACGTCTGTCTATCTGTTCGCGAATAACTCAAAAACTACCGAAGTGATTTTCTTGCGGTTTTCACTAGTAGATAGAATTATTCACGGTGAAGGTTTATCATTACATAGTATAAAACAAAGTCCCCTACCGCGTCTGTCTGTTCGCGATAAACTCAAAAACTACTGAACGGATTTTTAGGTGGTTTTCACCAGTGGATAAAGTGATTCTTGAGGAAGGTTTTAGTATATAATTTGTCAAGGATTTTTTTATAATTAGGGCAGGACAACGTTTGCCGGGCCCGCTAGTGTACGTATATAATCTGTCCAGGTTTTTTTTATTATCAGGACGGGAAAACGTCTACCGGTACTGCTAGTATAGATTAAAATATTTAGCTACATATGTATCTAATTGGAATTATATTTACCAGCAGTTTTGATGCCAAAGTTTTGCTGTTCGCCAAGTGTGACGAAGTGCCAATCGAGATCGCCTTCGATGGTCTCGAGGTCGTCATTGTCCAGCAACGCCACTTCTGGTTTCATCGCAGCCGTGCGCATCACCGGCTCCATTACCATGGGCAGGTATTGAGCGAATTTCTTGCCTACAGAATATAATGTGATAAGAATATGATAAGAATAACGTATACTTGATGATGATATTACAATATTTCATTTCATTTATTTAATCGTATCGCTGAATAGAGTATTCACATGTTATTATCGTCAATTGATTAATTATCTGTCCTGGGTGGTTCAATTTATATGGAACAGTGCAGCGCGGCCAATAATATGTTACTCTTTAGTACCACCTGGGGAACACGTGCAGGGGAATGAGCGTTAACAGTTCGAACTACACCAGTCTTTTATAGCAGCAGTATTTTAGAATCAGAAATAAGAAAGATAGAGTAAAATATTACAAAGTAGTAAAACTATACCCTAGCCTTCTGACTCAAAGGGTACACAAGTGATTCAAAGACAAACCGGATATACCTATAGATATAATCGTAGATGGAATAATATAATCACACCAAGAAGTCACAGTGAGCAAGTAATCTCTGAGTAAGGAGAACTACAACTGTGACTAAGAAACTATAAAAAGTATTGTGTATATTTTATTTACATATTTAGGAAACAATACTTCAACTACTATACTCAGCATTTATTATATGCCACAAATGCAATATACAACTATAACATAACACTTACCCATTATTCTACAGATTCGTGACCATGCAGAAATAAGGTATGAGGTTTGAGGATCATCAGCTGGCAGTTGTTCACCTTCTGTATGAGTCTTCAGAAGCAAGTCCATGACTTCAGAAGCGTCTGATATGAACTTTTCTTCACCAACGGCTAGACCTATATCAGTCCATTGTTTATATTAATAACATAATAATTATTTAGATGAATAGAATGAATAAAATGTATAGAACAAATGACTAACCAATAAGACTGACGCATTCAATAGTTTTGCCGCGTAGCATCTTCAAATCATCTGTATTTGCATTAGCTATGATATACTTCAGACAGGGCATTAACCGGTCATAGTATATGACGAAATCCTTTTCAACCGTATCAGCCACAGATGCGATAGTTGTCACAATCTGTTCTAATACAAGTTTGGTGCCTCGCTCCACTAACTACAATAATCAGAATTAATCATTTCGTAAATATAAAACACAAAGTACTACAACATATTATATTCATAGAACTGTAAATACAAGTAACTCGAATTTCATCACATTGATCTAAAAAAACGTAAATTTTAATTTCAAAGATTATTGGAATGAACTTCTTTATGCGGTTTGAAGTAAGAGTTGACTGACAAAAATCGTCACATAAGGAAAAGACGTTATGTTTTCTATTCGATTTTCTCGCTCTTTCTATTGTATGCGAATGCGTATCTGCATGCTAGTATCTAAATTCGGTCAAACGAGCTTTTGTGTTGCTGTTTATATAAGTTTATTTTTATTCAACATTTTATTTATATCATTTATCCTTCCTACAATACTAAATGGGATTTTTGATTCATTACTTTATGTTAAGGAAGCTTGTTCCTGATGGGAAGTCTGTTGATCATGTACACTTTATTTTTATTTATCTTATTAATATTTCAAACATGTTATTTACTTAGTTATAATATTTGTTTGTGAACTGAGATCCCTGACTTTCTATTTCTGAGAAAGAAAGGGAGCAATTGTCACATTTATTCTCCCAATGCTATGGAAGTGTTTAAACTTTAGACATGGTTTAACCACTAACGAACATTGGATGATTATAAAAAATGTATATTAAAAATACCTCTTTAAATTTGGTGGTGAGAATAACTTCAAGCTTGTTCATAAGAGGGTCCAAATATTGTGTCAAAATTGGCTTTGGGCAGTCTTCACTGAAGTTCACTAAAGCAGCGGCTGCATGAGCCTGTAACATACATTTACCATATACAATGCCAATCAAAACGGTTTTTTACACTACATTTCGCAATATTAAGATATTACCTGCACACGAGGATTTGCATTGTCATCGAGCACCATTAAAAGTCCAGGCACTACCTTGTCATGGAATTTCTTTTCAAAGACTGGAGCAAAATCTGTGGACATCTGGCCAACCGCATTGCAGGCCGCGTAACGAACTCGGGGATGCTATAAAAATACATTTTTTTAAATGAAATTGTACTTAAGTAATGTATTTAAGTCCACACAAGAGTTATCTCATAGAACACTTAGTCCATCCTCATAGAATTTAATAATCAAGATGCAATAGCAATAACACTATTATTATTTGAGCATAAAATTTGTGAGAAAGGAATTAATCTTTGGACAACTATTTCAAATACAAAAATTCTTACACCAATGAAAAGTTTTATTTCTAGCTGATAGTTAACATGTATTTTAATTAACAGACACAAAAAAGCAAATGGTTGTAATAGTAAACTTACAGGATCAGTTAAGTAGTTGAGAACAGCACTGACAACTTGATCTAACATTTGTTCCATCTGTTTGTGGCACCCTTCACCAGCGGACGAGACAGCCATCAGTGCAGCATGTCTTCGTCGCCAGTCTTCTGAGTGCAACATCTCGGGCACTTGACCCACTATAAGTCCTAACATTATCTTTCCACCCAGACCACAGCACATTCGATCTAGAGCGGATTCTGCTGCTACATAGTTCCTAAAAAAACATATAAATCACATATCTTCCTTGCTGCTAGAAAGTCTTAAGAATAAAAAGTTTTATAAAGGTAGATTTTAAAAAGAACAAAATACAATCTAAACCATTTATGGCAACATCATTTAAAACAACATACAGGGTAATATTGACCCAGAACAAAGCACTCGGCTGAATGCCGTACCTCGAAAAAATCACCAGTTGTTAGGACTAAATATGAGTAGCCCCTTCAATATTGTTATAACAGATTATGAGTATATTAAAAAAAAAATAGAATATGATAATAGACCAGTTAATTATCACTGATAAAAGGGTATTGCTATTGTATATATAGGTGCGTTAACAATAATACAATACTGAATAGTATAAATGTGAAACTATTTGTTACACTTTCATGTCTTAACTGCTTAACCAATCAGCTTTAAATTTTGCATTAAAATTGTCTGGTGTACAGAAAAGGACAGAGGATAAAAGCTAGTGATATATAACTTGTAACTTTAATGTTGTATTACTATTGTTAAATTTAACATTTGTCACTGAGGGACTGACACCCAAATGTATAAGGAACATAGGGTGCTAATTATCTCATTACTTACTCTAGTAAGATACTGTGCAGCTGCATCAAAACCAATGAAGCCAATATTTTAGTATCTTACCATAATGAAAATATCTATGGATGGTCATAATGTAAATCTACATACTGTATGATATTTTAGTACAGATCGATAATGATTATATACACTAGTATATGACGATGATGTAGTATACTATATATGTACTAACTGTTCATTATCATCGTCGGCGGCGTCATCTTGAACGGCCCAGTCGGGTTCGTCGTCGAGCTCGCACATCATTTCGAGAACGAGCGGTGTCACCATTTTCACAGCGTTCGGCACCTGCTTTCGTACCATCGCGGGCGCTGTCTCGCAAAGAGTCACCATCGCTTCCAACGCTAGTTGGCGCCAATTGTCTTCAGCGTTCGTATCACCTACCACCTATTTGGATATCATACAATTATATATATATACCATACCTGCTACTGTACTGCAGGGACATAGGCCAGAGGTTCCCAAAGCGTGCGCCGTACAACGTAAAGAGGGGCGCCGTGAGGCACTAATTTTAAACTTTCTCCAGTGGCGTAACATTTTGTTTTTCGAACTGACTAAACGCTGTTGGCCTGACGGGCCTACGCAGATTCACCGGGCTCTTAGGGCGATCGCTTAGGGCAATCAGCCGAATAGCAACAAGCTTAAGGGAACCAGAGTCGCCGAACTTCGGCTTGGGCTGTTGCCTTGGATACAATGCAAATCGAACTAAAACTAACCAGCTGACCAAAAACAACCATACATGTATACTTTAGTAAGACAGATATGCATACCTTCATATATGTCCCACTAAAGCGTACATGTATAATATAGAGTCTGACAATTTCGGCTAAGACTAACTAACCAAAAAGGAAAAAGCGTCCGTGTGAGTGTCTCTACCTATCTATCTCTACACTAGCCACCTAGACTAGGATGCCATGATAAAACCTTAAAAGTGCGCGTGCGCTGAAAACGTTTGGGAATCCCTGCTATAGACCTCTTCCCACAGGATGATATGTTCATAATCACAAAGCCAGTCCACGACATATTGGCTATTTCAAACTTTGAGTAATCTATGGTTGAGTCATTAAATTTCAAAATGAGCCAAATCCTATTTTAGCTCTTCATAAGATGTTTTTTTTTAGATCTTCATATTTTAAACATGCAAGATTTGAATATCATAAAATGAAACTAAAAAACTTATAAATGGCAAAATTTGGACTTCATCCGCCGTGAATAAAGACTGAAAATCTTAAAGATATTTCAGATCTCATATTAGTGATTAAAATTGGACTTGGCTCATTTTGAAATGTAACAACTGAGTTCTATGTTTTCTCACATACAGAGTACTATAGAAACATTTCTTAGGTTCAGGTGTCCTTACGATGTTTTCCTTCACCGTCAGCATATAGTGTTACCAATATAAATTAGTAAATGTACGCGAATTCAAAAAATTCGTTGGTACATGTCAGGGTTTGAACCTGCGGACATTCAGGTTGATATTCCACTGGTCAAAGGAATTGATATAATATTATATTTATATTTTCCTAATTATATGTATTATGATAGTATTTTATATTTAAATGAAACCGAGCCACTTTTATGGAACATAAATGACATAAAATCATGAGAAAAGTTGTATTTTGTTGAAGTACCCCAACATGAATATTCACTCTTGCGATCTAATATAATTTTTGTGAGTTTACTACAAACATTTTTTAAGTCTAAGCGTTTTATAATTATAGCGTGTATAAACAAATCTACACATATAATAAGAATGTAAATGTAACATGACTGTAATTTTCGATTTTCGTGAAAAAAATTATTGCAGGTGTCTAGGTATAGTAATAGAATACATTTAAATCATTTTTAGAAATGTCGGTCTATCTATCTGTCTGTTTTTATGAACACGCATCACTGCTAAAGTACTGAGTTCACAATAAACCCTCAGCAAGAAGATCGTAAAGCATGCCCTCGGGAGTAACTTGGTGTTTGTTTCATTGAAATCGGTTCACTCTATCAAAACTTATTGTAGTTTTAATGACGACGTGGCGTAAGTACGAGAGAAAAGTAGACAAGTAAATGGACTTAATACATTCAGATGCCTTTATTAATTACTGTTTTTTACATAAGCTTCCACGCAGACGAAATCGCGGGCACAGCTAGTTGTTAATAAAAATAGTAAATATATTAGATGCATAGCCGTCATTTGAAAAAATGCAATGAGACAACAAAATAAAATAGTATAATAGCATTACATAACTTTAAAAATCTGAAGTTTTACATATGTTTTGTAGATTAAAAGTACAACTTACCTTTATACACACTTGGAAAACGGGTTCCAACTGTGGTCTAAGGAATTTGGGTGCAGATTCTGCCAATTCAATGAGCACTTTCAAGGCTGAGTCATCTTCACCCTTCTCAATCGATTGAACTATTACCTGTTAACAAGACATTCACATTAGTTGTAATATTTAAAAAAAACAACTTAACTCTATAAATAATAAAAAAAAATTGTTTGAGAGGTACTATCAAACTCCAACTTATAGAGAAGTTGGTGTTAGCGAAAATCTCAGATTACTTTTGCACACCTTGGCAGTAATACATTTTATGTTATAAAAATGCATACGTAGGAGTTTGTGTGCAGTGACTGATGCTCTGAAAATGTTTATTGATTCTTTCTTCATTACAATAATTTTACTGATGTTAACAAATAGGTATCATGTTTTATAATAAAAAATTGATAAATCAAACCATTATAACAAAATATGATATATATCCATCTAGCTATATATACGTATATATCCACTGCACTGTAAATAAGTAATCAGTATTAAAAGATAAAACATCAACAGCACTATTTCAAGAAATAAACTGTTTGTGTCAGAATTGTTTATGTAAAACATTCATAAGAGTAAACCTATAAGAAATATTTTTGGTATCTGTATATTTATGTGTACAAATAAATTTTATTCAAACACGCTAAACCTAGAAGCGACTGACTTTCAAGTGCAGCTGCCGGAACACACTAATAGGTAATTTTCAACTTGAGTGAACTAGCCAGACTAGATATGCCTAAATATTGATATATTGTTATTCCTTCATGACCTTAAGGTCTTGATTACCTAAGGCCTTTATGAAAATTTTATGGGAGAATTTAGGTGAGAAGATGAGTTCTAAAGTAACGCATTCTTGGTGCAACAAATATTTAACTGAATATAAAGTTTAGACACATTGTAACAAGTAGAAACCACTATCATATAATAAACAGCAAAAACTTTATAAATATAAACACCAACCTGCATAAGTGGTACTAGTACATCACCGAAATGCTTCTGAATGGCTGGTTCCTTATCGTGAAGGAGAATGAAAGCTCCAACAGCCTTCACTGCTTGTATGCGAAGGGCTTCAGACTCACAAGTTTGCAAGGCGGAAAGTAGCATGCTCTTGATTACGTCCAAATTTTCATTTTGTCGGTTGCCAAAAACACCAGGCACTGAACTATAACAATAAATGAAATATAAAACATCGAAAGTACAATTAACCAATCACAATTTTTCAGAAAAAAAATTCACACAATCTTTGTCCTGTCAATTACAAACATAACAAAAAGGAAATAGCCTATTTGCATGCAGTTTTTCTGAAGTAAGGCTCCTACATACATCTGGCAATTGACTTTTATTTATCATATATGTATAGAATCATAGGCGGCTCTCTACATTTTTCTGGGAAAATTAATTATATATGTGGCAAGACAAAATATTTTGAACAAAAAACGATCGAGTTCTAGAAGATGACCAAAAACAGATATTTCACCTTGTAAATTATGTCCAGACGTTAACTATAGAATCAAAAGTGACCACCTTTGAGATCATATTGGCTATCTTAATCTCTCGACTAATCACATGCGCATAAGTATTTGTCAGTTGTTTCAATGTCAAATATCGCTATCTCGAAGAAGTTTAGTATCAAATTCGGCCATTTTTTACAGGTTAGCATCAAATGAGGCTATCGCCAACAAAAAAAAATGTTGATATTGGCTTATTTTGAAATTTTGTCATACTAACTTTATGTTGCCTTATAAGTGAACTATCTATAGATTAAAATATAATCAATCATCACTGCTATAGTTTAGAAAAGAAACATTTATTCCACTTTGCCAAAAATGAATTGAATCTACATGATTAGCCAGTTTTGATTATATTCGACTCATGTATAATACACTCACTACAAAACTAATAGGACAGATAATGTAGGCACTTACGTAAACATTCGAATTGCTGCCTCCTTGATGTTGGGATCTTGTGCACTGGCACAGGTGAACATGAATTGCAGGAACTCTGGCCATTGGTTCACTCCATCGTCATCAATATGATTTCTGGCTAATTCAGAGGCTACATCACAGATCTGCAAAAAATTTAGATTTTATTGAGATTGCTGGAAAAAATATATATTTTATGTCCCTATCAGTTGGTGTTATATGTATATAACTTTATAATATTGCATTAAAACGTGCGCAATTTAGTCAAACATACATTATATGTTTTATTATAATCTTTTTTAGGATTACTGACTGACTAATAATAATAGAGGAATGAGCAGAAATCTTTTATGATTTTAAGTAAGTCCAACATACAAAGAAAAATACCAATTGCATTTAGGCTATTCTTCGAATTGGTTGAACTAAATCTGAATCGCCAATGGCAAAAAGAACACCTATTAGAGTATATTATCTAAGCTTATAGTATTATGATTGAGCATTTTCATCAGGACCAAAAACTAATCATTACATAGTATAAAACAAGTCTCTGCCACATCTGTCTGTTCATGATAAACCCAAAAACGACTGAACCGATTTTCATAATGTTTTCATCAGTAGATTAAGTGATTCCTTAGGAAGGTTTATGAATATAATTTTTCAAAGTTTTTTTAATTATCAGAGCAGGATAACGTCCACCGCGCCTACTAGTCTATACTGATTTTATAAAGAGGTAATGTTTCTGAATTTGTAGAGTATAAGTAACATCTGGACCTACTGGTCCGATTTGAAAAATTAATTTAGTGTTAGATAGCTTATTTATCGAGGAAGGACTAGGACTATAGACTGCATGTCATCACACTAAGACCAATATACTAATATGGGTACCAAAAGGAAGGGAGCACCAATGAAGAATGTTTTAAAATCATGTTTTATTTCCCTTTTGAGAGCTTCCACTGCATGTTATTGTTGGCCCAAAGTAACTATTCCATGCGGACGAAGTCGCGGACAGAAGCTGGTTAAACCATGGGAAATTTGACATGTAAGGGTGTCTTGCAAATATGTAAACAGTATGTTAGAGTGTTGCTGAGCAAAAAAGGGTTGGCAACTGCTGACTTAGGTTATTAATGACCATATTTTTTTTTTTTTATGGTTTCCTTGAAAATTGTATGATGATGCAAAATAAAACTATATTCTTTAGAACTACAAGTACAAATGAATGTTGGTATTATAATAAATGATAGTGGTATAGAATATTTTAATACTAACTAATATGGGAATCAAATAATACATCAGAACAATTGAAAATATAAAGCATTTCAATTTTTATCACACAATGCATACTTATTATATGTGTAATGGTGATCACGTTTTTATATTATATACTATGACAATGATGAGTAATAAATATGGTGTCATAGTTTGGCCCAGAAATAGAATGACAAAATTGGTTACATGGGCACACCAGAATGTCTGACTAAACTAAGTGTTAACTATCACTCTATCTATGAATCTGGCTTAACCACTCTAGTTTTGAAAACCATAAGGGTTTAAGCTCCATACAAACGAAAATAGACCTTATGTAGCACAGGTCAACAAACATTTTGGCAGCATAATTTAAAAAAAAATACTGGATTTATTACAAAATTTGAATAATAACAAATTATGTAATGTAAAATTACAATTTTTATATTAAATGTATTACTAAATTATTCTTTCATTCCTAAGAACTTTTTTTTTACTTAACCATGAAGTTTACAATTTATTTATTGTATTTATACTTTTAGGTTAGAAAAAATATTATACATTAAATATTTAATTAAATAAATTTTAAATTATTATTATATAAATATTTAAAATTAATTATTTAATCATTTAGACATATGAATAGGATAACTTTACTATTAGTATACTTTATTATTATAGTTAACTTTACTATTTTTCCTCCCTATTTATTTCATATAAAACTTATTGTAAGAAAATATACTAAGACCTAGCTAGCTAAAGGGTTATACTTAAGATTAAAATAAAATCTATACCTATCAATTCCGTGGTCCTAATACCAAAACAAAAGCATTTGTTTTTCTAATATGCAAGGATAGCAGTTTTTTATGAAATACATAGCAACCTTCTTAGTCATGTTACATTGTAAAAATTAATTGATATTCATGTGAAAAAATGCATTAATATCATGTGTTGAGAGTCTTTCACCTATAGTGGCCCTTTGTATACTAATCAGCCATACAATAAGATTGTTACAGTATATGCAAAAACCAATGAAATTCAAAAACTATCATTATACTTTTGAAATAAAGATAAATTTCAATAATTTATACTTATTACTTTATAAAATAATTTTCAAAACTGATTTAGAAATAAAACAATTACATACAATTATATTTTAATTTCAAGGTATCATAAAAGAATGAACACAAAATGAAGACTTATAATAACTAAAGATTATAATGATATTTGATGACCACTGCTCTGCATATACAGAGCACCTAAAACATTACAGAATTATGGTTTTGTTTTATAAAATAGAATATGAAAGTAGTAAATAAAATACACAAAACTATGTGTCGCAATACTCTGTACAACATATAAATAGGGACATCTTTCTAATTATCTATCTCTTTCTTATTATCTGGAAACGACGTTTGAGTTTGTGAACATAGTGAACTGTATTAAACCTAGATAAAACCAATTTCAATTGTGTTAGTGTTACAATTATTGATACAACTGAAAAATATTTTTTATAACATAAAGTATCTCAAAAATGCAGAACAATTACTCCCTAGCACGCATAAATAACTCAACATTCTCGCAGACTGTCAATGCGTCACGTGATGTTGCTACAAAGAATTATTAGCTATACAAAATTAGCTAATGATCATAAGAAAAAACGAAATATATTTTAAATTAGCTATAATTATTTATGAAACAAGGTTAACAATTTCAAATATATGATAATATAAAAACTATATATAATTTTCATATAATTAAATATATTATTGTGAGAATAGATAATTATGTTCTGTAAGACTCATAGGCATATATAGGGTGCACACACTAAATGTCTTTGCCGATGGCGGGAAATTTAAAAATTTTTAAAAAGCGCGCGCGGCCCATCTGCCGGTCCGAGAGCTAACGGATTAACCTTTTGACACCAAAACCCAATACACAATATAGATACACATTTATAAGCAAGTTTTAGTATATAAATTATTAATGTGCCTTTCTTATGGCACAGATAGACTTAATAATTATCTTATAATATATACATTGTAAACTCTTTATAACAAATTTCAAGGGACCAAGAATTTTGTTTCGTTATAAAAAGTTTCTGGTATACAGCTATTACACAGAAAGAGAACAAATGGTTGGTTTTGTGATAAACCATCCATATTAAACCAATTTCTATGTTGTAGAAAGTTTTTCGTTATCAAGAGTTTACACTGTACCTATATGTTTCTTCCTAAGTATGTTGGAAAAAAAATCTGGTACTTTTGTATTAAATGCACTGCGATCTCGACCGCTACTGCGACCGGTTCGCGTCATCTTTTTTCGCAAGTCTTAACCTAACCAAAGCGAGAAAAAAGAGCAAGCAGTCGAAAAAAAAAAAACTATCCTAACCAATTTATTTTTCTCAATTTTCCTGTTTTCTTTTGGTTAGGTTAGACTTGTGAAACCAATGCAGTTGCACTGCGTTGCCGTTAATACATTATTACCATTTTGTATATTACCAACTTGATGATTTATAAGCTAAAACAAAACACTTTTGTCTCAGTTTGGTTAAGTTAGATTAGACTTGCGTTAAAAGGCAATGTTGGCCGGCCGCAGCAGCGGTCGGCGAGCACGGTGCATTTAATACGAAAGTACCAAAAATCTATATTAGTACATACCTTCCGTCGTAACTGTTGACTAACATCCATCTGCAGTGTGAGTAATATCTGTTCTCTAAGCATTGACTGCTGCTCAAAAGGCAGCTTTGGGAAAAATTCGAAAAACTCAGCACTGAGAAGTCTCCGCAGAAGGACTGCTGCTGTTTGACGCCCATCTTCACCAAGGTCGGCATTTTGAATAGCACCCACTAGATGTACAACTTTAGTTTCTGTTGGAATGTTGTTATACGCATCCTGGTTGATAAAAAAAAATCGTTAACTAATATAAATAGTCAATTTAAATGTTAAAACAGTAATTAATTAATGAAATTTACTAGAGCTCAAATTATTAATATTAATAAAGTTTAAGAAGTAAAATTATCAATGATATACATGTTAGACACACTTATTAAATATGGTCCTTTCTTTTTCATAATAAAAAAATTCTACATGACCAAAATAGTGTGTGTAAAGAAGTGATTTTAGATTATAATTCATTCATCAGAACATGACAATATTATTGTAATCTTTGGGGTATCCTTTTTAACTGACATTTCTCGGATAAGAAAACTAGCTCTATTCAACCATAAGAATAGTAAAATATATATGTTTAAAAAGGAACAATCATTTTGAACCAGAATCTATGATATTATTCTACTTTAGTATATTTACATTATCATGATAACTTGAATACAATGAATGTATTTGACAGTTAATAAAAAAGAACTTTCATGTCTTAACATAAATATGAAGTAGTGGATATACTTTAAATTTAATACATTATCAAATAATACTTTATTATATTATAAGTTAATAATATCAATACAATCATATAAAAATCTTTAAAAAAAACAGCGGTTTATCAATACTATGCCATTACAATTTGTATTATGTGATAAAATGTAATATCCTACAATATTATATAAAAACTATCTGGACGGAAAATAGATGTCGGTAGGGTTGAGATTAATAGACCTAGATTTGACTGATCATAATTTTATTTTTATTAATTTTTCTATTTTATGAAACTCGCCACTAGGTGGTATTACAGTACAATAACTTCTGCACAGTTCAACAAGTTGAAGACAACATTTTGCCTTAATTCTATTATCACAATAAATCATACAGATGCACCGCAACAAAAGGCACAACTAGTAATATACGTATAATAATGTATATGTTGATACATTTGATCAAAACTTAACTTATAAAATTATACATTGTAGCCAGTGGAATGGATAATTTTGTCACCATCACTTTCGTAGTAATAGAAATCATACTTCATTAGGCTATTACACCTATAGCACACTTTACGTATGACTACGCGAACTTGAACTTAATAATAAAAAACAATGGTAACAGAGACTACGGAGAATAAGTTCTAAATGTAACAAGTATCCAAAGGCCAGTTCAATGTGAGTTATCTTCATTACGGATATAAACAATATTTTACAGATAATAAATAGAATTCTAATAAAATAAGTAAACGTAGCAGCCGCCGGCATTTCAGATAGGATAGAATAGTTTCACCGCCTACCGAATAACCATGATACTGCATGTTAGTAGAAATGGAAGAAAACTAAATAATCCGTGTCCCGTTGCTAAGTTGTACTATTTAAAATAAGACTTACATCTATACAGCTACAGCACTGTAATATATCCGGCTTTATTCTGCAGTACGAAAACTTCGAAAACCACGTTTTGACACGAGGCCATCACAACTGTCTTATGTCGATTTCTTTCTTGCTTACAACGCGAATTTACTGTGAAAATATAAAATGCAATGCGTACTCACTTCTGCTTGGGATCTGATGTCGTTGTCGGCTGATAGTAAGGTATTTAGTAACTGGTAAAATTGCGCCTGATCTCCTGCCATGTTGAACCACTTCGAAAAGGCCCAATTTTTTTTCTTATAATTTTATATGGCTGCTCACAATTTGTTGTGTTGCCAGTATGGAAACATGGTAAGAACAAACATAATTTTCATGAAAAAAATGAAATATGTATCATTCGATTTTAATCATAGTCTATTAGTAAAAATATATTTTTGTCTATAATATACTTCTAAAATTAAATATAATAAAGATAAAGGGGTTAATTAGCCAATGTAAAGCACAACGTTACTACACCGTACCTCTTTGCACCGTCTTTCAGGATTATGATACTACCTAATCAAAAAGTTTATTTCGAAATAGTTTGAGTATTATATGTGAGGTTATATTGTAATTCAATCTTTTTAAATTATATTTTTTTAATTTTACTCATGTTGAAACAATGTATGTACTTTAGCTTTTATTAACATCTAACCTCTTTTTCAAAATTACAAGTTCTCACAATTTAGTCTGCTGGATTTTGTGTCTTCATGGAATACTATATAAAATAAATTGTAAATTAAAGAACACTAATGATAAACTTAACAATGATTATAGTCGTTTTAATTTTACTTCCTTTATATTCTCAGTATTTATCACTCATTGTCTGATACCGGGTACCACATACTTTTAGTCGTTTGTTATTTTGAGAATATATTACATTTATAGTGGACAACGCAAAAGCATCATCTCGCTTTCCCCAATTCTCCAGGGTAATAAAACATATCTCTCAATGTGTAGTGCCTATAAAAACAATAGTTTCACATATGGCTACATTAAATGAAGCTGTCGTGATAATTTGAATCATCTAAAGAGTAAAACTAAAAAAGATATATCCAGTAGTTTCTGAGCTCCGCTAAGAGTAATATTATTCTGTGTTTCTGAGTGATGCGCGTACAAAGGCAGACCTCTACCATTTTATTTATATACATATATCATATTATATAAAATGTATTAAAGTATTCAACAATACCGATCTTTTATAATAAAATTACCTACATAAATCTATTAATTATTTATCTGTAGTAATGTTTCTTCCGTAGTCCGGTGAAGCCATGGACTTATTATACTAAATGGTGAAGCTGTTAAGGCCATAGATTAGACACTATATATTGGTTAAGGCCTTGCTAGGCCAAAAGGATTGTCAATTCAAGAAAAAAAAAATGTTTCCTCCGTTCTTTGCCTAAAAACATTTTTTCAAACTATTCTTTTTGTTATTAGTACCTATTTATTGTGAAAGTTTCTCTGTTTGATCTTCTCAAGCAAAGATAATACGCTATATACTGAGTACATTTTTATATAGGAGATTTCTCAAGTTTGTTAGTCTGTGCCTGTAAATTTTGGAAGAAGTACAAGGTTTCAATTTGATTAGAGTTTTTGGCGGGATTTTGGTCAGTCGTGTAGTGGATTTTATATTTTATTCATAATCTTGTGTTACTTGACTCTATATTGTGTAAAATTGGTGGTGTTTTATGTAATATAGTTTGTTTATTGTGCATAAGTGAAGTGAATGGAAAATAATACCATGGACCATGAATTCTGAGATGCCACAAAAACTCCATGGAAAGTTCTAACAAGAGAGCCACCATCTTGTTGGAACATTGAATTAATTACTCGACAATGGAAATTAACAAACACTCTGGGTGAGAGAAACGAAATAATTCAGACAAAGAGGGTACGCTACTATTAATAAAGAGATTAAGATAAAAAAGATGGATAAAAGAATATGTACGAAATATTATATAGAAGATTTGGTGCTTATGCCTTTATATTAACTTGGACACGGAAGAAAATTGGTTAAAGGATACATAAGAACTACCTATATTGACTGCGTTCCACTAGACGCTCACAACGCTCACGCTCACGTCCGCGAGTTTTCCCGTTCCACTTACTTGCGGGCGTTACAATCGTACACCCAAGTGGAACGCATAATAGGGCATTGTGAGCGTTCAGGTAAATAATACAAATAACGATCTAGAAATAATAAAGCAAAAGCTTTAAGAGGTTATGTCTTAACAGTAAATTGTAATGATTATTACGTAAATTGATTTAAGTATATTGAAAGATAAATGTATAATTCAATTTTTATATTTAGTTTTAGAGCAGTATTTAATTAATTTTCATTCAAATAAAATATTTCGAGGCAACAGTAGGATATTTGGTGATAATTGTATATATTATTGAACTATGTTTTATAAAAGTGTACAAATGATATATTTTTCTCATTTAACTTTATTTGTTATAAAATCATAAAATATATTTTTTGGTTTAATAAAAAATATTAAATTATTATTAAGTGATAATAAATTAATTTCCTCTCAGAATTTAACGATTGTAAACATTTTTAAATATAATTTAAAATTATCAAAACTTAATTAACATATTTCATGTAAATATATTAATAGATTTCATTGATCCATTAAATATAATATGTTATTTCATATAAATATTCTACTGCATCAAATAATGACATTTTTACGGTCGCTATCTTTATTGAAAATCCCGCCAATTTTGTCAACGCTCACATCGACCCATCTCCAGACATGGGGCGTCGTGAGCTCCGCTAGGAGTAATATTATTCTGTGGTCGTGAGCTTCGCGTGGGCGTTAGTTATGACGGTACGGCTAAAAGGCTGTTGTGAGCGTTGTGAACGTCTTGTGGAACACGCCCATTGACAACTTCAGAATTGGCAGTATGGATTAATCATAGATAATATACTAATGTAGAAATGATTAATTCCTTCGCCTGTGCTATTGGATGAATATTATAACTATCTACAAGGCACTCAATTTGATTTTGATGACATAAAACTGTTGATAGGAACCAAAACTATTTTCATTTCCCAGTATAAAATGTACAGTTTATTTTATAACATAATTAATTAGAAAGCAAAGATTATCATGGTGAGTAAATAATTTTATAACCTCAAACACAAATGTTATGTGATTTACAAATGGTTTGCGGTTTGAAATATAATCACTTCCTCAATTTTTCAAAGTAAAATTACAACTTGTGAGATGAGGTTTGGAAATGCTTAAAATAAGTATAATATTAATGTTCGAGATGTTTATATAGGTGGTTGATTTCAGGCAAGCTCAATAATTTTAGCTGGTCTTGGCATGGCAGCTGTGGGCTTTGCTGGTCGATATGTTCTAAGACAAATGCCTAACGCGTCTGTGAAATTTGCTGAAGCTATGAAGAATTTACCGAAATTTGACTCTGAATCTTTAGCAAATTCTAAATATTATAAAGGAGGTTTTGAACCTAAAATGACTAAGAGGGAAGCAGCTCTCATTTTAGGTGTCAGTCCTACAGCAACAAAAGCAAAGGTGTGTATTTATAAGAAACTTGCTATGCATATTGTAACCTATTTTTTCTAGCAGCCTACCCTAGTATTGCACAATGTGCAAAGAAAATGAGACCAAATTTTATGTTTACAATATAACCATTTAATAAAATAAAATGAACCTGAACAATTGAACATCAAATCAGTCAATATTTTTATAGATCTCCCTACTGTATACTATATTACTCACTTTTCTATTATTTAACTTTTCTGTATAGGTTTTTAAATATGTCCTTTTATACAAACCTTGTCCTAAGGAATTACAAACAAAAAAGCATTAGCCAAATAGCAGTAGTAATTAGCTTACATACATTCGACAATTGATTTTCACTTAGTTATTTTTATATATATTACTAGCGGGCCTGGCGGACATTATCCCACGATGATAAAAACAATACCTTGACAAATTATACACCTAAATCTTCCTCATGAATCTACTGGTGAAAACCGCATGAAAGTCTGTTCAGTACTTTTTGAGTTTATTGCGAATAGATAGACAGATATGGCAGAGGACTTTATAATATTTAATGATGATCGGTTTAAATCAATACCTATTTTACTTCACAATCCAGTGTTGTAAATCTGTAAACACCACTCGAAAATCTTTTTATTTTAAACTGTACTTCATTTCATTAATCCTGAGTAACATCACTGCTACAAACTACAATGATAAATATTTTACCAATTTATTTATTTTTAGTCACACAGGACGATGTAATATAGTTACTAAAGTATAAGTTGAGAACTATACAATCTAAAACAATTATCTTAGAATCTCTTTAATAAGTTACGTCTACAAAAAGGATTACTAATTATAACTGTGAAGTATGTGATGTGTATACATCATCTGAGAAGAGAAAATGTCACTACAACAGCAGTTACTAATCTTTATACAACTATATCACCCAAGAACATCGTTTATATCAAGAACATTCTTTATCTTTCAATGGATACAATAATATTGTAACATATTTGAAATAAAAATGTATTACTGAAAGCTAAAATTATTGTACTATACTGTTGCTTTGCAGTATAAAGTTTAATAATTTTTTGAATATTTTCATATTAATATACACTTTTGACCAAAAACTTTTTGGTGATTCCTGAATACAAAACTATTCCTAAATCATTCTTCTTTGTCAAAGGAGTGATGAAAATGGATTTTGATTCTGGTTTTCTAAGAAATATAATTTCAATTTTGTGTTATTTCAGATAAGAGATGCTCATAGAAAAATTATGATATTAAATCATCCTGACAAAGGGGGGTCCCCTCTTATCGCTGCTAAAATCAATGAGGCCAAAGAACTTTTAGAGAGTGGAAAATCATAATACTTTGATGTAGCTTTAGTTTCCTGTAAATATTAAACTGTATATTAGTATTGAATGGGTTAGTTTAGTAAATACTAGTGGGCCCGGCAGACGTTGTCCCGCCCTGATTATGAAAAAATCCTTGACAAACTATATACTAAAATGTTCCTCATCAATCGCGCTATCCACCGGTGAAAACCGCAAGAAAATCCGTTCGGTAGTTTTTGAGTTTATCGTGAACAGACAGACAGACACAGTAGAGGACTTTGTTTTATACTATATAATGATAACATTACTCGGATACTATTTGTGCATAATAAATAAAGTAATTAAACTCATCAGATTGTTTTATTGATGTGAGAAGGAAATTGGGGGTTAAAATCACTTTTTATCTCTAACTAGCTGATAACCGACACTTTATGCATATTATCGTTTATTATTTTGTAATATCTCAAAGGCAGCGTTTTCGACGAAAGCTCCCAGGCGGCTTGACTTTTTCCAGCACATCCAACAATTATTATTATATTTCAACCAATTTCCACAAAATCTCGACAAATTATATACATAAACCTTCCTCGTGAATCTCTCTATCGATTAATGAAAACTGCATGAAATTCCGTTCAGTAGTTTTTGAGTTAATGACGACTGACATTTTTTTATAATAATAAATAAAAAAATTCAACGCATCACTTTGTTTAATTGCCATTAAAAAGAGAACCGCATTAAAATTGTTTATCATTAAGGGATGGATGGGATTTAAGACAATAAAAAATAATAAATCAATGTCGATTATAAACTACAAGTTTTGTATGTGAAATGAGAATGTATTTATTAATATGGATATACAATATGGAACCAAATTGTATTTACAACAAAAACATTGAGCAAAGTGCTTAATAGTACTTTTATACAACACTGGTACACTATCAACAATTCTACATTTGCTGTATTGTGCAAATAATTGAAACTAATTTAATTAATAGACAAGATTTTTCAAATTTTAAACTTATTACAAAAAGGAAGAGAGGACTCGAGCAGAAAGAGAGGACTTATGTCATGTTTATAAGAATGTTATAAATAACGTTTGCTAAACTATTAGACATTGTATAATTCAATTGATTTATATTCCTGGACTATTTCATTTTTTTCCCATTTATATTACAAAACTGCATATACATAATATGTATAAATTATGTAATTAAAAGCTGCTCTTATTAAAACAAAATGTGAATACTAAAAAGAGTAAACTAAATTTCATAAAATTTGCAAAAATAAAATGAAAACAGACTCGAATTGTTAAGACTTAATAATCACTGTATATATGAAACCCCTTAAAACATTTGGTTTCTTTCTCTTAAAGTAATAAATAATGCAGGTACTATTAATTTATGGAAAAATAATATTAGTACACAAAACCCTAATATATCCAAAACGAAAAATATTCTAAAACAACATATTATCTTAACAAAACTTTCTAAAACAATGCACAGCATTTCATTGTTGTCATATATTCCAAATATGTCTTTGTTTTCACAGGTATATATTTATAAAAATAAGAGTATAAATAAGAAAAAGGCGAACCTTAATTGTATTTGTACAACAAACTTTACGAACTTAGTAATCATTAAAACAAACTACCACAAACTTTTCAAAATTTTCACATTTCACTATCCATTTAAAGACTACTGAACAGCTCTATTTATTTTATAATATTTCTTAAAATTCAACATACGTGCTTCACTTGCTTTTCTAAATACCACCCCCTAGTAACTTAATTTTATACACAAATTGTCAAAATGTAGAACCCATGATCCCTAAAGTTATTTAGATAAAATTTACAAGCGTCTACTACTTAAATGTTGCATTACATTCAAAAACTCAGCAAAAATACACTAGCTAGCCATAGCCAGACTTATCAAGCATAAAAATGCTTTATAATAATATTCATTAGCATTCGTTATTACAAAAAGAACTTACTTTTGCAAATACTTCTAATAAATATTTAGGTATAGCTTGATCTCAAATTATGTAGACATATTTTAGAGATCGAAGGCTATATGTTACTCTTGTATTTCGTATGTGTACATTTGTAATTTGGTTTTTAATAATGAGATCATACATTAACGTCCGTCATTGCTATTAGTTCATCGAGGCTCCTTCTGTAATTGCTCTCTGCGAGGCTCTTTCTGTTGTTGCTCTCTGCGTTGCTTTGCGAATCGTGCCCTTAACTTAATTATTGTTGCGTTTGACAGTGTTCCAGGTACTTTGAAAATTGACTGAAAATAAATCCCAGAATATTACATAGATTACTTTTTATGATTGCACTTTTAGTTAGAAATACTTAATATTTGATTTTATTATTAATGTAAAATATATTAGGGTCACTATCCCAAATTATGACAAATAGGAATCGAAGGTATAAATAATATTTCAGTTCTAAAGTAGAACATACTAGAGAAAATAGATAGCTAATATAAATATATTATATATATAAATAAGTTAATTGAAACATTGTTACTGTGTACAAGTAAATTGAATGAGTCCAGGCAAGGCCCTAAGAACATATTTAACACTTTACCTCCAGGAATCTTTAAATAATGCACTTTTCAATTAGGACATCGCAAAAAAGTATTGTTTCCATACTTTTAAAAGTTTTAGAACAAACTGTCACTGAGATTCTTTTCGCTCTTTATTAGTATTTGTTTTGATATTATTTTATATGTTCAATGTGACCATGAACTACCCCACGATTGAAGGGTGTTAAACTTTAAAGAGTCACCTGCTATATCCAAAATTAAACAATATACATGCTTGCACTATACTATGTTCCCCAATTTCTACCAAAAATACAGAAAATCCTAAGTAGAATATTATACTAATACTAATGAAGTTAGTTAACCAACCTGCATAAACTCATGGCAATGTAATGCACTAGCATTTTTAACTATTGCTTTAAAACACTCCGCCAGGGATGTGAAGTCATTGCACGCCATTATTTCAGTTCGATTCGATTTGATCAACGTCAGACACACTCTAAACAGTATTTTGGATCCCTCATAGAACAAACAGTCCCATATCCGTAGTACTGTCTCTATCGGTAAAACTTCAGCAAACAGGCAGACAAACCATTTAGTCGTAATGACTGCCCAGGGTAAACCTGAAAGATATACAATGATTTATTGTGAAATGAAGGACGAAATAGCCAACAATTGATATGCCAAAACATAGGGAGTAGTATGTTACCGTTGACTACCCCTCTATACCACTCCCCCGCCGTGGAAAGCCATAGTTACTGAGATATTCATGATCAAAGTTTTGAGATTAGGTCACCTCTGAACAATCATCAGTAATGTTGTATATTAACAACTTGGTGATTTTTAAGTTAAAACAAAACGGTTTATATAATACTATGTCTATATACAAGTAGAGCAAGAAATGATAGCTGGAAAAGTGTAAATATTGTGGACAAATATATATATATTTTTTTATATCATAGGTGGCAAACGAACAGGTGGGTCACCTGATGTTAAGTGATCACCACCATCCATAGACACTTTCAACACCAGAGGAGTCGCAAGTGCGTTGCCAGCCTGTGTTTGGGGGAAGGGGGAAGGGAAGTGGGCTCTGGCGCTCTAACTGACCGAACGAAATGCAACAATGCAAGCACTGATACTTCACGTCGGTTTTCTGTGAGAGGGTGGTACTACCCCGAGTGAGCCGACCCATTTATGCTGAAACCAGTAATAGCATCAGCATGGTTCTACCACCTACAAATTTTAAGTATGTGAAAATCATGTGAAAGGTTGCGTTTCCAACTAAAAAATAATAACTTCTATGAGACTATATACATCTACTATTAACAAATAAATTATTGATGGAAAAGCATAAATATTGAGAACAAAAAAATTTACAATAAACTTCTGTCCTCATTTTTTACCCAAATATTTCGTATGCTCGTGGTATATTTAATATGTGATATCTATACATATAAAAATGAAGTGTCTGTATGTAATATCAAAATAACATTTTTTTACTGATTGGGTGTGAAAGTATACACGTAACTGAGTAACTGATAACAAAAATGCAATTTATAAAATTTTTGTTGGTCTCTCTGTCTGTGTTTGTTTGTTCCGTCTAATCTCCGAAACGGCTGGACTGATTTTGACGGAAATTTCACCGGCAAATAGCGGACATCATAACAAATAATTTTATTTATTTTAATTTAGACTAGCTATTAATCGAGGCTTCGCCCGCAGTGCTATTGCAGCCAGAGTGCGGTGCTGTCCCTTCCACATAGACAGAGTGTGCTGCGGGGTGTCCTCGTCAGCGTCGCACTCGTGGCATGGAGCGGTCGGCTCCCTGCGAGCGATCTGGTCCAGGTACCACCCGAAACAACCATGTCCGGTGAGTACCTGCACCAGTCGGAACGTCAAGGAACCCTACTCATCCATTCCCTTTGGACTGGGCAGATGGCGTTTAAGGTATACCGCCAGAACCGCGCGTCCACCAGATCCTGCCTACACCTTTCGACGGCCCCCACCCGCAGATGCTGCCTCCTCTCTTCTATCTCCCTGAGACTTGGAGGCTCTCCACTACGTTTCCTCGCCACCGTGAATTCGTACACGGCGGCGAGAACTCCCGCCTCCAGCTCCCAGAGCAGAGAGGCGGCGAGCGTGAAAGCCGCCGCCGAGGACACCGTGCGGTACCCTCGGGGTCGCCGGCAGTGCCACCGTGTGCTGCGCATTACGGAGCGTGCGCACGTTGGCGGCACCGAGGGCGTCGGCCCACACCGGTGTTCTGTAGGCGGCCATCGCCCGTATAACTCCCATGTAGAGTCGGCGGCGCCGGGCACTCGGCCCCCCTATATTAGGAAGCAACCAGCCGAGGGCCGTCGTCGCCCTTGGAATTCACGGACCGGGCCCCGCGAAATGAGGGCTCGAACCGCTAGCGCCGGTCCAGAGCAGTCGGCGGCGCCGGGCACTCGGCCCCCCTATATTAGGAAGCAACCAGCCGAGGGCCGTCGTCGCCCTTGGAATTCGCGGACCGAGCCCCGCGAAATGAGGGCTCGAACCGCTAGCGCCGGTCCAGAGTGAAGCCCAGATACTTCGTCTGGGTCCCCACCATGATCCGGGCGCCCTCCACCACTATGTGAGCCCCAGGTGGTGGCCCTCACCGAGACCCGTGAAATAGTTGGGCCTCGGTCCACTTGAGGACCACCCTAAGGCACAACTTTCTTATGCGCCTGACCACGAGGGTTGTGGACGTGATTATGGCCCATAAATATCTATTACAGAATAAGAAAAATAATAGAACGTCAGATTGTTATAAATTACTGAGGACGTCAAAACAATCTTGATCACTTTATCAAGATAAATTACTGTAATCATGAATATTATCCACTTAACATAGACTTAATCATGTGAAATGTTAATTGCCGAGTAGTATACTAATTAAAGCAGCAGCAAAGTTTTAGTAATTTTCTAATGCTTATAGAATTCATTAGTTATGTAAATTTGTATCACTGTTATAATAGGTCTTTACCTATGAAATTGCCGTTCTGCAGTACTGGCCATTTCAAATCAAATATTTTTTGTTTGGCTAAGAATTCTAATTTCAAATTAATGTTATTTTAAAAACATGGAATTCTTTTTCTAAAAGTAGTCATTTGTTTATTGATTAGTGTTACATTTTCATCGCATTTCAATCTTTTTTGTCATCATGGATACGTTAAAAATTCGAGTAATTATGGAATATGAGTACCGTCGTGGCAGCAACGCGGCACATGCGGCACGCAACATCAACGACGTTTACGGAGCTAACACTACAAACCAACGCACCACCTGTTATTGGTTTGCTCGCTTCCGTTCTGGGAATTTCGACCTGAAAAATGAACCTCGCGGTCGTCCGAAGACTTTGGTCGACAATGACGAATTAAAGGCGATTGTGGAAGCTGATGATACACAATCTACGGCTGAATTAGCAGCAGCTTTCGACGTTAGCGTCAAAACAATATTGGTCCATTTGCGTCAAATTGGCAAGGTAAAAAAGCTTGACAAATGGGTGCCCCACGAACTCAATGATTGCCAGCGCGAAGTACGCGTCGAGACGTGCCTTGCACTGCTCGACATACACACAAATGAAGGAATTTTGAACCGCATTGTTACCTGCGATGAAAAATGGATTCTGTTTGATAACCGCAAGCGCTCAGCAAGTTGGTTGGATCCTGGTTCAGCACCTAAACAATGCCCTAAACGAAAACTTACCCCTAGAAAAGTGATGGTAACAGTTTGGTGGTCTAGCGCCGGTGTGATTCATCACAGCTTCTTACCAAACGGGGTGAGCATTACTGCAGATGTGTACTGTGAAGAACTGAACACAATGATGGAGAATCTGGCACATCTCCAACCAGCATTGGCCAATCGCTCGTCTCCGCTGCTCCTGCACGACAACGCGCGACCTCATATTGCACAGCAGACGGTCTCCAAGTTGCAAGAACTGGGGTTGGAAGTTCTCCGTCATCCACCCTACTCACCAGACCTTGCGCCTACAGACTACTACTTTTTCCAGAATTTGGATAACTCTTTGGCGGGAAAAAAATTCAATACCCGAGAGGCAGTACAAAATGCCTTTGAAGAATTTGTTCCCTTCCGTCCAGCTGATTTCTTTAAGAAGGACATCAATAAACTGCTACTGCGTTGGCAAAGATGCATTGATTGCATGGGTGATTACTTAGATTAATACAAATAAAAAATACATGAAAAAAATTCGTTTCAATTTTTTCATACAAAACGGCAATTTCATAGGTAAAGACCTAATATAAGTTAGTAATGCGCACAGCATTGTGGTTTTTATGTATAACACATACATATATTATTTCAATAAAGTAAAGTTGACATACTGTCTACAAGACCTTAGGAATTATCAGGCGCTAACATTTATAACGCTACATCAAAATAATATACTACATAATTGTATATTACAAAAGTGCCTGATGATATATGTCCAATATCTAATACCTTAAGTTATTTTTTTTACTTATTCGAAATAACGGTGCACCCCTAGTTCTAAAAATAACTACAAGATTTCAATACTGTTAAAGGTGTAGTCAAATATTACAATTTTTTTTACCTACATTTTAAAAATAGATCAAAAAAAATATTTTAAACCCATACGGTATTATTACAAAAAAAGTTAAATACGTTAAACCCTGGCCTTAAAAAGGTCTCATATTAAACGCACCGCGGTCGCTGAATGTTCGCCATCTTGCTCTTTTGTCTCGCTTTGGTTACGTTAGGATAGACTTGCGAAAAAGGATAACGCAAACTTGCCTCGGGCGAGCGCGGTGCATTTATTAGGAAACTTTTTTAAACCAAGTATTTAATACGTATTTAACTTTTTTGTAATAACACGGATAGTGTCCATGGCTTTGCTTCTTTTAAGAAAGTTGTGATAGGAATTGTAAAATTTGCAGAGCTTTTAGCAATGGACATACCATTTATTGTGGATTTTTTTATGCATAATAAAGGACTATAAGTGACCATACTGCAACGCGCACTTGCATGCGTTTATAGAGATGAGTCTTAATAAGGATTTTTTTGTACCTACGACTTTCCGAATCACATTTTTCCAGTGATTGAGATTTTAAATAATTTTTTAAACAGATTTGATACTATCTCAAATTGCTACCTGGAACTTAGTTTGCCTCCCATTACAACCTGGTCTGCTTTTTAGGAGTATATATAGAGAACATAAAATTTACATACCCAAATTGATCACATGTTGGTGTACATCTGGTACTTTTGCTTTGACCAGTTCTGATAATACTTCAATGTCTACAATGAGGCCATCCATGGTTTTGGTGTAGTAATCAGGAAGTATCTTTTCAACTAACACTTTTAACAGCCAAAATGATGTCTCTTCACTTTTAGTAGCCAGCAAGAGCAAACCTCATATGAAACAATAATATAGAACTCTTAATATTCGTTTACCTCTAAGGACTAGTAATATTCAAAGTATAACAAGAAAAATGTTAAGTGTAGGGAATGTATATTAGGGTGTGCCAAAAAAAGTCGAAATTTTTTGTTCTTGCTCTCACCCCAAATTATCATAGGATATATCCAAACAAAAATTATGTCCAAAGGACAGCTCTTAATTTCAATTTTAAGAGGTCCTCCAACGAACTTAAAATTTTCCCATATATGTAATATAGGGAATATTTTTTTTACATTTTTGTCACTTTGAACAACTGTGAAGAAACTTTATTATATAAAAATGAATTGATAGGTCTCATTAAGCGAAAAATTATCAACAAAATATTCATTGTGTCAAATTTCTATCTTTAACATTTAAATTTCTACTGATCTTTCAAATTTGAATTTTTAATAATTTTGTGCTTTTTTATCTTTTGCGGTTAAACTATAAAGATAGAATAAAAACTTAAATGGCAATTTTGTAGTTCTTTTCACGCTCTATACAAAAGCTTTTAATGAATTTTTCGTATCATTAACAACAACAAAGTTGTCTACTTTTGATGTGATAAGGGTATAAATGATGATTATAATGATTATGTTATTTATTAACACTCTAGGTATGAATACAGATATTTAAGATTAACCTAGAAGTAGTATATAGAGATAATTATAATGATTATGTTTTATATTAATCTTTTAGGTATGAATACAGATATTTATCATTAACTTGGAAGTAGTATCACTTAGAAATATTTTTTTAAACTGAGAACAGTTGTAATATGGTCTGTTTAAAATTATACAAAGGGGCTATTTCAAGTATTACTTAAGCAATAAAGGGAGACACATAAATTAAAACCTTACTATAAATTCTTTAATTCTAGACTATTAACTTCTGACCATGAATCAATAAGGAAACCAGAACAGATTAAAAAATACTTATGTAAATGCTTACATAAGCATGGGAGGTGGGGTAAGAGCATTGGGTCAGAAATCACAAAAAATCTGCTTACGAAGAACCCAAAGAGCACATTTATAACACATTTATAAGCACAAACATAAGTATTATGTATTTAAAAAATAAACATCTAATACACTTCTATATATTATTTAGTAACACTTTGGTTCCTTACATTATTTGATATGTTAAATATAGTATTTGCAAGAAGTCAATGCATCAACTTACCAGCAATGTAATTCAAACCTTGGCAATAACCAACAACTTTGTTATTGTGCGAATATGCTATGAGTATATTGAATAGATGTGTTTGGTGGTTAGCCTCTTTAGTAAAATATATGTTGTCAGGAAAGGTTCGTGGCAGATCTGTCTTCACTAGGTCTACCAGTTCCTTTTCGAATGGACCATCTAATATTTTTTGATACAGGTCAGGACACTGGTCTTTCATTTTTTCAGCCTCTGATATTGCCATCCATACTGATGGTCGGTGTTCACCTGTAAATAATTACTGACCAAATAAATTTTTTACATAGATATTCGTTTTTGAGTAGTGTTTTTTTTCATGTTATTAAAATACGAGTATATTTTATGATTTTTTAAACTATTACTGTAATTTTTAACATAACATTCTTATATAGAAAATGTCATGAAAATGGGTCATGAATAAAAATATTCAAAAAAAAAAATTATAATTTGACATAAAGATATACAATCTTATTTATTATTTGGTGAAAAATACTTCCTGTGTACATATGGATCAAATTCAAAAGCACTTTATTCAATTTAGGCCCTAAGAAGGCACTTATGAACGTCAAAACTACCACCGGTTCGGAAAACAACCCAGTCATCGAGAAGAACCGGCAAGAAACTAGATCTGGTTTATCTTTTTAACAAATATATATAATATTTAGAATAATAATATATTCTATATAATAGTAAATTTCACAAACGTTTTTAATGGATGCACAGAGATGAGTCAATTCCAGACATCACCATCGTTCACATATTGATCCACTCTATAATAGCCTTTTGACACCAAAACCCGCTTGACATGGCGCTTAAATTCACAATCTGGCAAATCGGTAATATCCTTTGGGACTTTGTTGTAAAATCTAACACTATTTCCCAAAAAACTGTTACTGGTTTTACTAAGTCTAAAACGTGGGACAACCAGTTTGTCACAGTTTCTAGTATTTAGATTGTGCCTGTATTTTACGAAATCTAGCTTTTCTAGGTTCTTACGGACATACATTAAATTGTCAAGAATGTATTGAGAGGGCAGAGTTAAGATAGCGTACTCCTTGAAGTTGGTCTTTAAGGATTCACGAGGTCTCATATTGTAGATTGCTCGAACTGCTCGTTTTTGTAATAAAAATATGATGTCTACCTCAGCTCAGATCATGAGAATAACTTAAGCTGTTTTATGTTATAGTTCCAGATATAGGACTGGATAATTTTTTTAACATTATAGACATGACCAGTGGCTTATATAACAGTTGTCCATAACAAAAAATTTCAATAAATAAGTGTTTAGACAAAATTGCAGATTTATTAATGCAGATAATTTGTTATAGTAAAATAATAAGAAATCAAAGGAAAGAGTAATCATACATAGGTATATCTTAAGGAAGTCTCTATAAGGGAGGTCTACTACAAACTTTTTTTTTTATGTCATGGGAGGCAAACGAACAGGTGGGTCACCTGATGTTACGTAATCACCATCATCCATAGACACTAACAACACCAGGGAAGTCACATGTGCATTGCCAGCCTGTGTTTGGGGGGAAGGGGAGGGAAGGGGAGAGGAGATAGGCCTCCGGTGCTCTCACTGACCGAACGAAACGCAACAATTCAAGCATTGTTACTTCATGTCGGTTTTCTACAAGAGGGTGGTACTACCCTGGGCGAGCCAACCTATTCATGCTGAAACCAGTATTAGCTTCAGCGTGGCTCTACCACCTTTAAAACTAAATCGGAATATTACAATTTCCTTAGATATTATTGTAGAAGTGAATGTAATTAATGGAAATAATTTATAAAAGAAACAATAGTGAAAAAAAGATTCTTTATAAATTAAAGATATTTTTACAATAAATATTTGATATAAGGATATATTATAATTATTTTTTAATATATATTTAGTTGTCAAATTATCCAGAAACAATGAGTATACTTTATGTGGATAGTCACCAAACTTATTTGTACTTGAAATTTATGAAACATGTTATTTATGTATACATAGAACTTAATGTATGACTTCACATCCATATTTTAGAACGAAGAGAATTTAAATAAATAGAAAAACTTACTGGGCACTCCTTTGCGTACATATCTTTTGACCGTGTTCGTACGTTTGACCGACTTTCCTTCACCTAGAAGAGTAGCCCATTTTTGTGCTCTCGTCGCTAACACTTTTAGGTAATTGGACATAAAGTCCTCATAGCTTTCATAATCAAAGTCGTCATGCCTCTCAAATCCGTACTCATCAACAGTGCTGGAAAGACAATCGGAATAAGTAGGTACCTAACACAAAAGTGATAATTAATGTGAACTAATAAGTATACGAATTTATACATACCTGAAATTTGATTGAGCCATTTTATAATTAGGTTAATTTTTGTTTTATAGACACCATAGTATTTTTTACGAAATACAAAATATATAGGTGCGCCCCAAAATAACCCACTCGGAATTACTCCCACACATATCTACTGATAATCGGTTATTTCATAATTTGTCAGTGGTTACGTCAAATCGTAACAATGACATATATATTTTTTTTATTTTAAGGAAAAGGCAAAGATCTACACCATGCTGCCAAGGTAACAATGATAATCAACTACAGCTCGAGCGATGCAGTCGAAAATATAATAAATACTTTAGTTGTATTATAATTTACTATTGGTATCTTATTGAAAGTACAACTTAGCATAAGATTTTTTTGAATTAGACATAAATAGTTTTTAATAACACAAGTTCGACTTTTCCATACAAATGACTATTACGTGTAATGCCTCAATCGCAGACGAGTAAAACTAAACTCGTATTCGCCGAAAAATCATAATGCGATGTAATTTATATATTTTTTTATAAGTAAAACAAGGTTACGAATTCTAATGTTGTTTAACATACACATTGTACAGATTACAAAAAATTAGCATAGAATTAAATTTCGATTAAGACTTGATATAGCCAAATTAAACTTAATAATACAATTTAAATTATACGTTATGCTATTATGAAGAGCTACAGTTTGCAAATATGTTTATGGTAATTAATTTGTGAAAATACCGATCGAATTGTAAAAAATATTTCACTATTACTTTATTATATTATATTATTATAACTTAATTACGGAATAAATTTTTAAATTATAGCTAGGTATTTTAGTGCTCGTGACTTCATTAGTGTGAAAATAGTTTTGCTGTTTTATGGGAATGACTTGTGTTATTTTGGTTATTTGTGATGTGCCTTTTGTTTTCTATTCAAATGTTGTAATTACTGTTTGTGTTAAGTATTGGTTGTTTCCATTCATAAATATTATTATTATTGCTTAGCCCATGATAAAAACACTAATGTTATAGAAATCTAAACCGATAGTAATATCGATAGTTTTTGTAGTTATTCGCTTCGAATGTCATCAGTCACAATATATTTTTATACTATTACTAGTTTTCTGTCCGAGAATTAGGGACATGGTATCGAACAGAAAATATCGATACTGTTCCCATGAGTAGTATGAATAAAAAGTATCGTACTCATAAAAATATCGATACTTGAAAGTATGGAGTACTTTTCGTAGGGGCTAATGCGCATATGTCAGGACGTCACTGTCAATCAATAAGTAGCGTCAGTTTACCTTCAGCAGAACAATACAAAAATAAAGAAATTGTGTTGGTAGATAAATTTAATACAATAATAAAAAAGTAACTCTAAGGGCACAAATTAAAAATATTATTAACAAAGAAAAAAATACTTTAGGCACTTATTAAAGTTTCCATTCCTCCTCCATAAATACTATCCTTTGAAAATAGAAATTTATCGAGCCCTATTGGTGTATAGCAGTTTTGAATTTTTGATGTGTTACTTCATGCTTTAGGAAATAATATTTTTTATTAAACTATTTAACATATTATTACTATAATGTCAAACGATCGAGTGATTGATTGTTGAAGTGAATAAAAGAAGGGATAGGAACTAAATGGACGTATCGATTTTGAGCTCAATATTATGTTTTTGGAAGTTCAGTACTATTGAACTAAATGGCGTTGCCAAAAACATGAGCTGTAAGGTCAAGTTTATAATAGGTAACTTCTGCATTTCATTCAATACGATACCTGACAAAAAAAAAATGTGTGCGTGTACTAGTGTACACACGTAAGAAGTGAAACTTGTTTAAGGCCTTATTTTTCGCAAAATGATCTATATGCAACTTTCCAGAAATTGGTTAAATAAAGTTAAATTAGATAAAGTTTAAACAAAAGGATTTTATTATCATAGACATGAATACAAAAAAGATGGCGCGTAACGGAAAAATGTGACGCGTAACCGAAAAATGTGACGGTAAATTTTTTTCCAACGCCGATAAAGAAGTTTCACTTCAAAAAGTACTCATCAAGTAAAAGTATTAAATAGAAAGTATCCAGTACAAAGGTAACGGTATCGAAAGGTAATGTACTCGTTACCACAAAGTATCGATACTTTTTTCGTGTCCGTCCGAGTATACAAAGTTTTCTTATCACTATAGCCAATTGAAAACATTGTTGAATAGTTATACTATTATTGGTAAAATTTCTAAGTAAAAGTACATACTACATTACTGAGTTGAGTTTTCAGTATTGTAAGAAAATTGAATGGATTAGAAGTATGGGTCCTCCGCCTGTTGTTACTGGTATTTCACCCAAAGAGGGACCACCAGGAACTAGGGTTACGATTCGAGGGGAGTTTTTGGGTACATCTGTGACTGATTTATTGGGTAAATATGAGACACTGTTTATATTAATTCCAGTTTATAAGCAATTGTTTTGTAACATTAGCATAGTTTACTTATATTATAGAAATATTTTTGGTGTTAGTTGGGTCACCTACTATTTTTTTACGTTCAGTGTTATCTCTAAAATCATTTCAAAGAGCTAAAAGGTATCAAGTAAATGTAACAAAATGCTCTATACAATCTAATACAAATAATACTTTTATGTATGTGTTTTATTCAGTAAATTAATGTGTTAGGTACATATTTTGACTTGAGATAGTTCAGTGTAGTGGTAGGATGAAGAAGAAGGTTTTAAGTTATATTTTAGCTCTTGTTTTTATATTTATAAAAGCATATTTCTTGTCTCTAGAGGGAAAAAGGTAATTGGTTGTAAAGAAATTTTGGTAAGAAAAATCTTTTAAAAGTTTTTGTTATATGTTTTAAAAGGTTGTAATATATAAGGATAAAAATGAATATATCAATTAATAGGTCTTAAAATATGTGGCTGTGATTGTCTACTATCAGCAGAATGGATGAGTAAAAATAAAATAGTGGCTCGGTCAGGTCCCTGCAAGGGCCGGGGAGACATTATAGTAACAACTAGATCAGGTGGAGAAGGTACTTCTACAGTCCAGTTTAGAGGTAAGAATGGGATTTGAATTCAATTTGCAACTTTATCTAAGTTAAATTTTAGTGTAAGCTTTAATGTAGTGTAGTAATTAAAACATTACAAGGAGTTGTAATATATTTGACATTTATTATAAACCCAGCTATGTCCGTGACTCCCTTTTCAAGGATCCTAATGTAAACAATGTTTAATGTAAAATCATCTGAATATATTAAGTCCATTAATTTATCTACTTTTGTCTCGTACTTCAGTCACATTTTTTGATACTATCTGTAGACTGAGGATAGGTCATGTGTGTTCTCCAGTCCACCTTGCAAAGCTTAGAATCAGGGACAACTCGATATGTGAATGTGGGCTAGACGAAGGCACACTAGAACACATCTTCTTCAATTGTCCTAATCTAGTATATTCCTTGTATGATATTTTGCCTGACAGTATACCCCGTCCTTCTGATTTTAAATCTTTGCTTTTATATGTGTTTTCTCCCTTTGTCTATACTTTGGCCAATTTTATAATTAGTAACAAAATTAAACTTTAACATTACTAACATTAATTATTATGTAAATTTATATTTATTTATTTAAGCATGACTATATATATAGATTTGTCCTTGGATATATTACATTGGCCTAATCTGGAAGAGCAAAATTATACAATTAATATTTAATACTACCTATAAAGTGACTCTCCCATGACTAACTTGACACTGGCAGAATTTGTATCTACGAGAGCCAATACATAAATGTTGAATTGGACTTTTGATACAGTGAACTTTTGTTGATGAATTTTTGTCTTGAGTCTGATTTTAATTAGACTAAGACTGAATGTTACTCGAAGATATTCTTTATGATTTTCTTGTTGAGGTTTTATGGTGTACAGTACTTTAGCAGTGATGCATGTTCAAACAAACAGACAGACAGACATTTCTAAAAATGATTGAAATATATTTTATTACTTATTCCAAGATTTCTGCAACAATTTTTTTCACGAAAATCGGAATAGTACAGGCACATTAGATTTACATTCTTATTATATGTATAGATTTTAGTTGTCCGATGAAGCGCTGTGAAAGCCCGTCAGGTAGATAGTGTAGTTGGTTAAAAAATAATTAAATTTCACTGTCATGTTATTAAGAGTGATTGAAATGCAATTTCAGGTTACCATGAATCAATTGGACCTGTTAAAGAGAGCGCAGTATGGGTGGAAGAAGCAGCTCCTCCATCATTACCATGGGGCCGTAGACCCATGTCTCCTACAACATATACACCTCCTGACCCATTGGGACTCTCCACTGAAGGTGATGAATGCAAGTTCCCTGAAGAGGAGTTACATGAGTTCTTTCCTGATGGGTGAGGAATGAGACAGATTATTTTCTCTAAGTTATATTGTCAATTTACATAATTGTATTTAACGAGCCAGTGATTGACAAACTTCTTTTTCTCGGACTGACTACTCTATTCACCTGGCAAGGTCTTAATAGTTTTACCGGACAACTAAGTCGAGCGCTTAAGGCACACAGCCGAAATTACTTGGGCAACTAGCTCAAGGGTGCACTGCACAACTGGTTTATATTTACAAAGTTATCCTTATAACTAGTAACTTTATTAACATTGCTTACAATTCACAATTGATCGCATCTTTTAATTATCATTTTCGAGTGGAGAAATATCCAAATCTATAAAATTTACAATGGGATTATGATAACTAAAGTAAAATACGAAATGTTTGATTATTTTTCTCGCTCTGTCTCTTTCTATTCTCCCTCCCCAGGAGTGTTGAACGTTTAACGCAACAGTGCTTTCATACCCCCTCCATGGTAGCATTAAGCGTTTAACGCGACCTTGTTGGAAGTTGCATTAGAAGCTTCACTTCAATAATATGAAATATGGTAGCTCATCTGTCCCAAAGAAATTGTATTAACGTAATAAACATTCGTAATAACAAAGAATATGAACATTGTGAGGAATTACACAAGTCAGTGCTTTGAAACAGTGTTGTTATGTTGATAATAATAATATTAAATAAATTCACGGTAATATTTAATAATAGGTGTATTACCTGATAATATTATTAGTCATTGAATATTCAAAACAATATATAATTGATGTTTCTTTAGATCTGGTAAGTTATCTGATGATAATTTCCAACCTGGCTGGTATCTATTGGAACACCATAGTAACACCTCATATGAAGATTTGAAAGCTGGTATGGTGTTCTTACAGAGAAAGGTGAACAATTAATTATCTCTATCTACTTTTGATACATTCTGTGATACTTATATGACAATAAAGTGTTGTTTCTCATAATTAAACTAGCTGATACCTGTGACTTCGTCTTGATTATTTATTATCGTAAGAATATATTTTATGTACAGAGGAAAAAACAAGCACTACAATGCTTGGCCCACCTCTACATGACAAGAAAATAAACATCGCTGAATGCTTAGTGTTTATAAAAATCGTAGACTCTTAAAACTTTAACTTTATATTAAATACAGCTATCCTGATAATTAATTGTTTAAATAAAGGCCATGTGTCTACCTAAAAAAAAAATCTGTTTCGTAAAAAGAAATTCAATATTAAAATGTGGCGCCATCTACTTTACTAACTTCACTAATTTAAAGCGCCATCTATTCGAAAGTGATGAAATTTACAATTAATATCAATAATAAATATTAACAATCATTTCATTTGTACTTAAAAAATATTGAGGCCATTAAATAAATTATCCTATCTCACAAGTTAGACCAAATTATCCATAACTGTCAACTTTCATGAAGATCCCTTGAGTACAAACTTTATAATACTGGATTTTTATATATTTTGATAATAATAAATATAGAAGATTATAAATAAGGTAGTATAATTAAACTTTTAAAATTCTATATTCTTCAGGTAGAGGGTCAAAAAGAAGGCCAGTTGAGTTTTTTAAAAGCGAACACTGGTGCCGTGATGGATCAGTTAGACAGATTAGTTCTATTGAAAAACATATATGAAGAAGATCAAAGGAAGAATGGAAAAGAACCACTTCCTAGTTTACAAGCTGCTATAGAAGGTAATTAAGAATTTTTTTAACACTTTATACGTTCTAACTTCTAACTTGACCACAATCTCATTTGATTAAATGATGGGACAGGCCCTCAAGTGCAGCTGCTGGAATACAACACCAAATATTTGGTTATAGGTTTTCAATCTTTTGTTTTTCGAATGTTTCAGAATCAATAACTCTGGCTGACTCATTGTTTTCTGAGATTCTATCTCGAAAAGAACATGCAGATAAGACTCGTGAAGCTCTTTCGCTTTTAACGAGACACAAATTTCTGTTTCAACTTCCGTCGTCCATTGATAGGAACATACGAAAGAAGGAATATGACCTTGTCGTTAACGATTACACGAGAGTGAAAAATCTTTTCGGAAACACCGATGTAAAGGTATGCTTATATTATGCAATATTAATTAATATAGTGGTCTTGCCGCAGTATTAATTGTTTACATCTATAACGCAATGCTTTAAAAATACTATGGTGAATACATAGTTTAATGGTTATCGAACTTATTGTTTAGTTTTCTTCATCTGTAGTGGGTTGATTTGTCCTAGCTTTTGTTCTTTGAATCTAAACAGTAATACTAATTTAAGTTTGTATTATTTACTGATTAATTTTTTTTCAAGCGAACTAGCTATTTCCTAGATTCTTATATGCGATAACGTATAATTCGTGTATAGAGTCTATTTAGTTTTAATATCTGTCATAAATCACTGTTTGCTTTCCAAATAAATCAAATAAATATAATGTTTGACCCAAATTTGTTACACATTCATCATAATATAATGTATTTTAGTACAGTAACGTATAGTACAACATAGCACAGCACAGTTCCATAAAATACAACACAGTAAAATACAGTACATAACTGTGCAGTACAGTACAGTACAACACAAGTACAATACAGTACAGTATATGACGGTACAGAACTATATAGTACAGTATAGTAAGTAAGAGCAATGGTATACTCATCAGCTTGAAGTGTTGCTAGTATATGCAATAATAATATCGTTCATACTTGGATATTTCAGTTGTTCCAAAAAATACTTGATGAAATCGATAGGAAAATAGAAGATTTCAAAGGAAAATTACATGACAGAATGAAAACTATGCCAATAAATGTACAGGAGCAAACTAAATATATCAGGTGAAATTATTTTAGTAAAAAATATTATTTTTATTATAGTTTTATGAGAAGTGTTGCAGTTTTTTCAATTTTAATAATTTTTGATCTAACATTACATTCAATCGAAAGCGATGGAGACAACTATGAACTACTTGAAGACTTTGAATTACGTAACTATAGAAAATAGATTTATTGACAGGAATTATTCCAATGCAATTGATAATTTAATAAATTTAAATAAATTAAATAAGCCATCAATAATCTGCTGTTGATTTTCTATTGTTCTTTAGTACTATTGACACTGACAATATTCGGTAGGCGTTATCGCAACGCGCGAACAAGCAAGCATTATGCAACAAACGATGCGTGTGAAAGGGAGACGTTGCTTACGCTGAAACTCACGATACATACAAAGAAAGTATAATTCAATTATCATGTCATTGTTTTAAATTGCAGAATACTTAACAACAATAAAAAGTTATTGTTGCAAAATAACGCAATAGTAATTCCTTGTTTATATATTTATTATTGATTATTGATATATCTATGAATATACATCGGTTGTAAATACTTTGTTGTAATGAAAACTAGTGAATTTATTTATTCTATTCAGATTACTGATAAGCTTGAACTGGGAGGGTGACGCCGCCTGGATTGCTATTACCGCTCGCAAAGAATACCTTATGAGCCTCATGAATAAAGTTAAAGACCATTTCAAACAGAAAGAAGAACAGGAATCCAATGAAAAAGGTAAGAACTACATATTTACAAGATGTTATTTTTATTATATACACACACATACTAATACACACATATTAATGTTCTCCCTTTAGTTAAGAAATTATGATTTTCATTTGTGTTAGACTAAATTGTGAACATACATACACCAGGAATACAATAATAGAAACACAAGGAATACAATAATATAATTGTGACGTTACGTTGTTGTTACATTTCAAAATGAACTAAATCCAATTTTACCAGCTCCTAATATTTAACATAATTTTATCTTCAAATTTTGTACATGTAAAGATCATAAAAAAAGACGAAAAACCTTATAGATGGTAAAATATAAACTTCGTCCTCGGTGTATAAAGACTGGGAATCTGATTAAAATTTAGCTCATTTTGACATGTAACGACTTATTTGTTGTAATTAATCGCTTAGCAGGGAAAAAAAAGTCTAAAGAGAGTGAGAGTGAAGGGGCATGGAGTATGACCCGCAGTGCATGGTGCAGCGCGGCGTGCGGCGCTCTCGCCTCTGAGCTGAACGGGCTATGGCCTCTCGCAAGACGATACTTTGCCGGGGAACTGGCCGGTGACCCATCCGCTCCTCAACGACATACAAGCCTTAAGGTTTCACTTTTTTATTATAATACCAAAAAAACTGTATTTATTTGTGAGCAATTATTCATTTGACTCAAGTTTTAAACTGTGCCGAACCAAAAGAGACGATTTTTTTAGAGATATTTTTTGAAATGTATGCATGAAGCGTGTTTGCTATTAGTGATTTTCGATATATAACCTGAATCTATCTCATTATGTTGAGTTTCACCATGATTGAATATGCCACACGGGTGTAATGTCAAGCCACTTTGGGCTCACAGACTATGAATAGTGCGGTCCGGGTGCGCGACATCGCGTCTACCAATCACAGCTTGCTGATGTCATGCGCAGTAACTTACTGTGTAGAGCGGGATGGCGATCTTTCCATTTTCCTTTTTTGTACTTACAAGTATTAAATACATGATTAGTCCTACCATACACGATATTAATTATTCTATACAATTACATTAATTAAAACATTAACTATTATCCTATTTTGTACACATGTAATGCTATTTTTTACACTATATTTACATAAATCGCTATAGAATAATACACAAGCGAATACATAAGTTGTGATGGTCTAGTGGTTCCACTGATGGAATATCATTTTGGTGTCCGTAGATTCGAACGAATACGAACGAATGGTGGTTTTGACGTTCATAGGTACTTTCTTAGGGCCTAAATTGAATAAAGTGTTTTTGATTTGATTTGATTTGATTTGAACCTCGGCATGTACCAACCAAAATTGGTAACACTAACGACTGACGGTTACAGTAAAAGATCGTGAGGAACTCTGAATCTGAGAAATGTTCTTGTACAACTACTGTATATGGGAAAACATAGCACTGCGGATTTCACAAGACTTTGAAGTCGCCAATACGTCGTGGGCTGTCGTGGTGATTATGCTTATATCTTCTTTCGAGAAGAGGCCTATGGCCCTGCAGTGGGTCTCTTACAGGCTGATGATGATGATGAAATTGAATAGAATTATTTTAAAATGTTATTAACGCGTTGTACTTCCTTGTCATAATTAAAAAATATATAAAATGAAAATGAACGTTTCAGGAAATGATTATAGCGGCTGTGGAATTGTTCTCGGAGCACATGCGTTCCTGTTTGCTGACGGGCGGTGGCAATGTCTCAGCAGATTTGTTGCGCACGCGGCTTGTCGCAAACTTACGATATTTAAGAGAAGCATATGACTCGCTTCTTAAGCTCGATTTGCCATCCCAGGTTATTTTTTTAATCATTCATTACAATAACATTAAATTATGCTTGACTCTAATTTCCGGAATAAAAGTATTACATGTTTTAATTAGTAGTATCTGAAGTTGTTGGAAAATGCCATATAAACGTCATATAACAATATCTTGAGATACCATTGGCAAGTATCACAAAAAATTACGAGATGGCGCTATATAAGTTCTAAGAATTAGTTACGAAAAAAGTTTTAAGAGAAACTTCTTATGGGAGTGTATTGAAATTCTAATCGGTAACCTTTTTCTATGACGTAAAGTGGTGGGGTTAAACACTGTGTCGACTAGAGTGTTGAAAACACTGGTTCAAAAAGTTAAACAACGCCGAACGGGGTCGGTACTTGGATGAGTACACTGCGTGACGTTAGCTTTTTGTTGTATCTTTTTTATTAAACTGTTTCCCTGTAATATAAAAGTTTCACTTCTATCGTGTCTTTACGATGTTTTTTTTAGAATAGCTTTTTTTTCACGGAAGACACCAATATAGATAAACTTCAAAATCGAAATCTTATGTAAATACAAAATTTGATAAAAATCGTTAGAGCTGTTGTGGAGATACCCGAAATAAATTTATGTACAAGAGTTTATTTTCAAGATGTTAGATGTGAACAATAAATCATCATTCAAATAATTTCTTCAATTACTATAAGTAACTAAATACTCAGTCATGGTGTTAATATTTATCAGCTCCAAAAACACCTTGTACTATTTTTTACTGTGTCACTTTCGCCATTTTTCATTTCAGTACAATCCCCTTTCATACACAGATCATACCCTACAAAATCAATTCATTCATTCATTTGAGTAGATCACAAAACAGCGATAATTGGGTGTTTTACATTATTTATTTTTGGTGTAAGACCAAGTATGAATTACATGTACTTCATCAAATGTAAAAACCACTTCTTTTCGGTGTGGCGGTGAGCTATCGATAAATATTCGTGGTCTTTTTTCGTTAATTTCAGCCACTGAGTATTGTGGAGAAAGTGATATTCGATTACCGGGTGCATGGAATGACTGTGTTTCTGCAGCGAGCACTGAAGAAAGTGAAAGGTTTATCTGACAAGGAGACTTGGAAGATCGAAGAGTTTACTGACTACGGAGCCATCACTAACTTAGTAAGTATTTGGTATTTAAACATGAGGATATGTCGTTCTTTGTTATTATTAATGTAATATTTATTATTAAATTAGCTATCCCGTGCAACTTCGTCCGTGTAAAATCGGTTGCCTACCAGTTCCAATTGTATCTCCAAACTCGAAAAATCTTAAAAAGCCTAGAACCCGACTACAGGGACTCCCACCGTTTCTCATTGTGAAACCATACAATTCAGGGACTCACTCAAACACATACCTAGTGAGTTTAATGAACGACTTATGCCTATGTGGAAGAAATTTCGATGTGGCGGACGTAACGACATGTTATTCAGCAACAACATTAATTTCGTTTTGTTTGAAATACGAACGACCGTCGAATCATTTTGATATTGTTCATGCAAAAATACTAAAATCACTAATGAAATGTGGGAGGGTGGGGTTAAGTTCGTGAAAATTTGGAGCTATGGGTATTTTTTGATAACACAAAAAAAAACATAAAATAAAAATTGTCAAAAAAAAATGAAAAGAAAATCTAAATAGGGACACCCTAATCACCTAGAGGTATAAAATATACTTTACGACCTATTCTCATGGTCTACCAAATCGGTTATTCGGATCCGGAATTAATTTCGGAAGAATTCAAACGCAAACACCGTGACACGAGATTTTTATTATTAGAAGATGTATGTGTGTTTTATATATATTTCTAATAGTGCTACCCTTCTCGGCTTCTCATAAATGTAATAATGGATGAAATGAGACCAAACTGATATTTACAGTATGACTATGTAATTAAAAAAATAGTGCGTGGAGTTCGTCCCCGCGGAAGAAGTGAAACTTCGTAATGTGGAAATGAGAATAGGAAGGGGTAGAAATTGATTTTTAGTGAAATCATATTGTTTCTTAAAGACAAACTTTATTAACATTGCTTACAATTCACAATTGGTCGCATCTTTTAATTATCATTTTCGAGTGGAGAAATATCCAAAGCTATAACATTTACAATGGGATTATGATAACTAAAGTAAGATACGAAATGTCTGATTATTTGTCTCGCTCTGTCTCTTTCTATTCCCCCTCCCCAGGAGCGTTGAACGTTTAGCGCAACAGTGCTTTCATACCCCCTCCATGGTAGCGTTAAACGGTTAACGCAACCTTGTTGGAAGTCGCATTAGAAGTTTCACTTCAATAAAATGGCAACTGTATAACTGAACGTCAATATTTTTGAAACATAGGAGCAAGATGGACTTAACATGTTGACTGCTAACAATGAGATGTTTCGTTTCTGTTTCTGAACTTGCCAAGGAGGCCCATTACGAGTTATCATGTTCTCTCTTTAGTCGACATATTTGTACAACTATAAAGTCGTCATTGATGAGGTCAGTTTTGTGAAAAGTACTTTGGCAGTCGACATGTTAACTGTTTTATCTCTGCTTACGATGATATCCTTAACTGTTTCGTCTCTGCTCATCTATAACGAGTCGTTACATTTCAAAATAAGCTAAATCCAACTTTTACGTTACTTTTCAAGATCTTCTGGACTCAACTGGAAATCTTATAAATATTAAACATTATAGCACGATGCATTTCTGAACGCACACTAGATCGCGTGATATCCCGAGCAGCCAATTAGCGACGTTCGTGGCTACTAGCGGTACTCGGAATGACGTTGCACTCTCTGTGATCTGTCGTCTTTGTTATAGTGCACACGATATAATTTCTTGATGGTGGTTTAATTGTAATTGTGGTGAACGCGTGTTATCGGTGGAAATAAAATATAGACCCACGATAAAACATGTTATATGAAGGATTAAAATTGAATTTCGGTGATTTTGAAATGTATCGACTCACATAGTTAGATGATGATTCTTCTTATCGGTAACTTTTTATTACAGCCTCATCTGGTCGAGACGTATATGAACGAGGCGTTGTCAGCTATTCACAAATGTGTTGTGAACAATGGGAGACGTGAGAATGCTTTGCTCGCTGAAGGCAGCGACCCCTGCACTATGTTGCACCAACAAATGCATCAGATACTGCTCGCCTACGGACATGTTCTACGCGAACTTGCACTCACACATGCTGACCAGGTAATTTAAAAATACCTTTATATTACAAAAAAAAAATCAGTTTTTAACCAATTTCAAGGAGGTTCTCAATTCGTTTGCATAATTAATTAATGTTCCTTACATTTCCTAATGTATGAATTTATATGGAAATTATAGTTTTAGCAAAAAAAAAACCAACAAAAATACTTTATTCAATTTAAGACCTGAGAAGGTGCTTATGAACCTGTCAAAGCTACCACCGGTTCGGACAAACAACCCAGTCATCGAGAAGAACCGGCAAGACACTCGATCTGGCTTAGTTTTTAGTGATACATATTTTTACAATACATAGTTACATTCATTTTTAGTGGATGCTCAGAAAGGGCTATCATTTTCAGACGTCACCATCGTTTACACATGATCCATCCAAATTGTGGTATAATTTCAATATTTTCTAATGTTTAATTTCTTTCATTTATTTTGTGTTATACATATCTTTGTAACTATTGTATTGTCCATGTATTTGCTACAAAAAAAGTCGAAGCAGTCATAAGGATTGTCGATACAATTGAATAGTCAATACAATAGAATGACTATGTTCTGTTTTGAATTATTAAATTAATTATACAGTGAATTATTTAAATTTCATAATTTATAAATTGAAATATTATATACAATTTATACTAATAACGCACGGGGGTAAATTTATGTACATATAGCTACAGTATACACAGTATACATATAGCTCGTGAGAAGCGTGCGGTGACGATGACGCGAGTTCAATGATTTTTGTTCACCCAAAAAAGTGCTTAACGCGCCTAAAGAAGTTTTCACTTCAATATATTTTCTTCCTTCTTTATTTTCTTTCTTTCTTTATTTTTTTCTTTTCTTTTCTTATTTTCTTCTTTCTTTCTTTATTTTCTTTCTTTCTTTTCTTCCTTTTTTCTTTTCTTTCTTTCTTTTCTTCTTTCTTTCTTTATTTTCTTATTTTTTTCTTCCTTTTTTCTTTTCTTTTTTTATTTTCTTCTTTCTTTCTTTATTTTCTTATTTTTTTCTTTTCTTTCTTTCTTTTCTTCTTTTTTCTTTTGTTCGTTATTTATTTGTTTATATATTTTGTGACTTTATGTTTCAGGATTTCAACAACACGAGTTTGTCTGTGACCCTCGACCAGCGTCTGGAGGAGCCGGCACTGCAGGGACAGGGCTGCAGCCGACAGAAGCGCTTGCTGGTGGCCGCCGCCAACGCGCACTACACACGCCGACTCACGCTCGCCAACATTCTCACCGCTTGCGACAAGTAACTACATATTCATATTATATCTCCTAAACCCTAATTTCACCATTAGATGGTTTATAATAAACTTGCTATCTTCATTCAATGGTATATAACAAACTTACTAAAAACATCCAGTTTTATAATCAAAAGTTTTCTAGTCACATGACTTTCGTCTCATCTCATAATATGTTCGTAGCGAGCTAACCTAGTACTCTACAACTTCTCTGTCACTGATGCTATTTTCAAACTACCAAATTATACCATGTGTCGAATTAATAAAACTTTTTTTAAAGTGAAACTTTTATTACATCGTCTCAAACTTTTTCGTCTGTGTGTTGCATGTCGCGTGATGGTCGGCCGCGGTGTAGGGATAAAGTGAAAGGCGCTCGTCAGAGCAGCTAGGGTCAATATGGCGGCGCCTATAGTTCGCAGCAGCTGACCGTGTAGTGTATAGACTACTATTAGTTAAATGTCTATAGTGTGAAAAAAAGTTTCACTTTTACCATGGTTTCATAAAACCACACTATCCTTTTTTTTATCAAAATCCATCCAGTAGTTTATGCGTTATAAGTGTTTAATGGCAGACTTATAAGGAAGTATAAGATATCATTTACCAGTTGCACCACCCCAAGCCAGCCGCACCCTTACGCCAAAAAACAGTTCCCCCCTCCTTTTTTTTCCGGTTAATTTTTTTATTCCTTTTTTTGTTTATTAGGTTATTAGTTTAAAAAAAAAAAAAAAAATCATTTACCAGAAATGTTGTTTATATATTTATATTTATTTATATGATATCTATACTAATATTATAAAGAGGTAATGTTTGTGAGTTTGTGACGTTGTGACGTTGTAGGGGGTAATATCAGGAACTACTGGTGCGATTTGAAAAATTGTTTGATTGTTATATAGCTCATTTATCGAGGAAGGTTATAGGCTATATATCATCATGCTAAGACCAATAGGAGCGGAACACCAATTTTTTTTTTTTTTTTTTTTTTTTTTTTTATCAAATTGACTTTTTTTTTCCTTTTTGTTAACAAAATAAAATCCAAAAAAAATTGCCACCCCCCAAAAAAATTCTTTCCTTCCCTTTTCCCCCCTTTCTTTCCCCCCTTAAACTCCCCCCCCCCCCCTTTCTGGATATACACCCGCTTATCCCGAAACCCAACACCCCCAAACGTGCCACTATAGAGGGTGTTCCACCTGGTGTACGGTGGTCGCGATCCAGTCGGGTACAGACACCCTACCACCCCGCAATGTTTGTTGTTTCAAAATCGGGGTTTTTTTTCTCTTGAGAGCTTCTGCTGCGTATTAGCGTTAGCCCAATAACTATTCCACGCGAACGAAGTCGCGGGCAGAGGCTAGTATATAATAAAATGCGTCCCAAAATTCAATGATAGCAGGCTTCAAGACGTGGACCTAAATATGTCTACACGAGAAAAAACAACATTGTTTTTTACATTACGAAAAATAAGCAAAATCTTTAAAAAATTGACACTCCTTTTTTACTACTACACTACTTTACCATTGCTACAATTTATTTTACAAATACTTCTGTGTTTTATTTTTGTATTGGCAACGTAAGTAGCACTCCTGTCCATCACAACCATTATAAATCCCAGAATGCGTGTAGTTTTTACACAAAAATTTATAAATATATATTTCGTTTATTCATAAGACGAACAGAGTTCATATTATAAATATAAACAGATTACGAAATTGCTTTGTTAAAATATAATGTAATTAAATAATTAAGTTAATTTTAAAGGCATTTACAAACATTACCAGGTTTCGATATGGTTATATTTTTTTTCTAATTTATATAATTGGAGTTTTAGGGTTCTTAGTGTCATGTAGATTTTATTTATTTATGTGCCCGCGACTTAGTCCACGTGGAACTTTTTTTTTTCGATCTGTCTACGCTATTGGCCTAGTAAGGTCTTAACAGCTCCATCGGACTACTAAGGCGAGCGCTTAAGGCACTCAGCCGATTTTATTTTGACAACTAGCTCAAGGGTGCACGGCACACCTCGGCTTGGGCTGTTGCCTAGTTTATGCAATTTGCGACCTAACTGAGTTTACCTAAGCTAAGCTACATATTCATACATATATAAGTTGGTGAGATATATATGTGTACCAAGCATATATGCCTCAGTAGCTCTTATATGTATTTCGTGTCGGATAATTCCAGTGAAACTTGATGTACAATATAATGACTAATAAAGTCACCTGAACGTATTTAGTCCATTTGCTTATCTACTTTATAATTTATATTTACTTTATAATTAATTCGCGGCGCCATTAAAATTACAATAACTTTTGATAGAATGGACCGATTTTAATGAAACAAAGACTAAGTTACTTCCCAAGATATGCTTTATAATTTTCTTATATGAGGTTTTATTGTGAACCCAGTACTTTAGCAGTGATGCGTGTTCATACAAACAGACAGACAGACAGAAATTTCTAAAAATGATTGAAATGTATTCTATTACTTATTTCTAGACACCTGCAACAATTTTTTTCACGAAAATCGAAAATGTACAGACACGTTACATTTACACTCTATATTTTGTAATAGTGGTGGTATTTTACGTAATATAGTTCGGTTATTGTGCATAAGTGTAGTGGATCTGAAATAATACTACGGAGCATGGATTTGGATTTGCCATAAAAACTCCATGGGAAGTTCTAACAAGATAGCCATCACCTTGTGACATTGTTAGTTCATTAAAATGATCAAAAGAAACTCGTAATATCATTACCTACTCAACAATGGCAGTAATAATATGGAAGATTGAATGTCAAAAAAAAGTAAAAAAAATAATATAATAAAATACTTATGAAATTTCAGTTACGGTTTTCCTAAACCGGTTCAAGCTATACAAGCGGCGAAGGATATGCTGAGTTCTCTCGAGTCTGAGATAGCGGAGACATATTTAGAACATAAAGGTGATCCGTTGGTCGACACCATAGAACCTAGCATGTACATGGGACGGTACAGAACCGATGCTGACGAGATGGTCGATGACGCTAGACCATATGTCTACGAGATAATCAATAATTTAATAGCTGTGCACGCAGAGGTATGGTCAAAAATCCATTTTGTAATTATATGACAATTAGTGATTGTCTATGGTCCAAATTCGACCAATATATATATATATTTATTTAGTCTCTGGCCCTTGTGAATACTTCCCCGATTGCCAGTATCATATAGATTTTTATCAACTTCAACGTTAATAGATCGAGACCATAATTTATTAATTTTTAATATTCGATATTAGGGTAAAGTCGCCAAAATTCTGACTTTTGATACAAAAATGACATGTAACTTTTTATGTTATGAAAACACAAAAGTAACCGAATTTTGTTTTGTAAAACTTGACCCATACAATAATGCATGAAATTCGTAACACAAAAGCGAACAATTCGGTAAAGAACATAAAACTTGTAATATTTAATATTTTTGCAATATAATTACTTATAATTGGAGTTAATCGTTGTCGTACATGGATTGCGCTATTAACGTTAGAGTTATTAAATTGAAAAAATAAAAATTATAACATTTTATATCAATGAACAACGGTGTATTTTTGCGTAAAGTTGCTTAAGTAACATTTCAGTTTACATTTTCATCAAATGAACTTGTTAAGTACAGTTTATCATTTGGAAAAACTAGCCAATTTATTATATCCCAGATTCCAACCATCAGGAGAGTTATAAGTTTGAGTTTCTCTTGAAATTGATGTTGACATTTTGATATTATTTGCTCCAGGCAAAAATGATAATTTTTGCGTCCTTACACATTATTGTGTGTTTGTTTTTCCATAGAATATGTAAATATTGTAAATTAGTAGACGTAAGGATTGCAAAATATGATAAATAGGTGCTTATATAGGATTCAAATTGTTAATGATAAAAACAACGTACTGTATCCATTTAAAAATATAGAAAAAAAAAAGAAAATCGGTTGACAAACAAAGGAGAAAAACATATTGAACCTTTTTATGCTCGCCTATCTAATAAAAATAATTTATAATTCAATTTTTATTTTACAAACATATATCAAGCACCATTGCATTATTAAGTTAACTCCTTATTTCTACTCTATTTTTGTTTTATATATCACACCTTTATAACCTAATGTTTATCATCTTGCCTCATGTCAATGAATTTCTGCTGAGATTTTGTAAAATTACTAATTTTTTTGTGGCTCTAGATATTGCGTTATTCACTAGGTTTCAAGTTTGACAATCCCTGTTTATATTATTAAAAAAAAAAAAAGTAGTTTTATAATGAATTTTTCGTGATTATGACGGCTTATATGTGGATGCTCTTTCATATATAAATATGTTTATTGTTACATTAAAACGTGAATAAAAAATTCAAACAATTCTCAATATTTATATCAAGATAACACAAGTACGATGTCATTTAGATACTTCGTGCCTTCACTATTGCAGTTCGTTTAATTTGTCGCCAAGAGATGGCGCCACCGACTTGTTGAATCGCGCTTCTTATGAACGTACGCGAAAATGCTAGGTGTTTCAGTGGCACCATTTCCAATTAACTTTGCGCAGAGGCAATATCGTAACCAATGAGGTTTATCCGAGGTGCGATTATTGCTAGTTGAAAACTTTACCAATACCCCGCCTTGTGGACGTGAAATACCGTCCGCTATGGCAATTTTTGTGCGGCTGTAATGGCCTCAAAATGTTCACATAAAAAGTTATCTTGTCATAGTAATATTACGTGATATATTTTAAACTAGTTGATACCTGCGACTCCGTTTGAGTTAGATATTATCTTAACAAAATTATCGTGAAAATATTCTTCTCCTTCAAAATTTCTATAGTTTTTTGTAGTTTTCATAAAATCGTAGTTTCTTAAATAAGACCTTAGTAACTTTATTAAACAAGCTGTGCCCGCGACTCCGTCCGCATGGAACCTAATGTAAAAAACAGTGACTAATAAAATGATATGAATGAAGTCCTTTATACTCGAGGGTATGCTTTATGATTTTCTTGGTGAGGTTTTTTATTGTGAACTCAGTACTTTAGCAGTGGTGCGTGTTCATACAAACGGACTGATATTTCTAAAAATTATTGCAATGTATTTTATTACTTTTTTCTAGACACGTGCATCAATTTTTTTAAACCAAAATAGAAAAAATACAGTCACGTTAAAATTACATTCTTTTTATATGTATAGATGAAGATATCGAGATATTTTTGGATAACGGCCAAGTATACATATGTATACAGTAATATTTACGTGATGCGCGTACAACAGCAGACTTAATTTTACTTATAGAGATTATTAATATAAGGTTGTTTTATTTAAAACATAAACTTTATTTTTATGAGTATAAAACAGTTCAGATTTTCGCGAGTTTTTCTATTGAATTATGTTATAGTTTTTACAAGTATTTAGTTATTACATTAGTAACAACTAGCCGGCCCGGCAGACGTTGTCCCGCCCTGTTTATAAAAAAATCCTTGACAAATGATATACCAAAACCTTCCTCATGAATCCCTCTATCCACTGGTGAAACTCGCATGAAAATTCGTTCAGTAGTTTTTGAGTTTAACGCGAACAGACAGACGCGGTAGGGGACATGTTTTATTACATTTTTTTTTTTATTTTTTTTTTGTTGACTATTTTATTACAAAGACCACTGAACAGAATACTGATCGTGAATTCTTTTTTTTTTCGTACTGTTCTTATGTCCGTATTTCATTCTAAAAAGACTTGATCTATGATTATTAAATGTAGTACATACACGGGCAGCTAGGATTTTATACATACTTACGAACGAATTTCATGTATTTTGTACATGTAAGCCGAAATTGATAACCTTTAAAAATACCAATCAAAGTTGTACGAATAATACATTAATAAAATAAAATAACAAAACGAAAATTATTATATATTATTGCTACATAAATACGTGTACGAGGCCCCGGGTGTTTATTACACAAGTAGTCCACGAGTCATAGTTTTAACAGATTATTGTAACATGTAAGAAACATGTTGAAATGTTTAAGTGAAATGAATATTATTGTGCAATTTAGTAGACATGTAATTTTCTTTATAGTTAGGGTTTAGCGCTTAACGATAATTTAAAACTCACTAAACTTAACTACAGGAAAATTGGTTCTAAATTATAGGTAGAGTACTTAGTATTGCTTCGGTTTCGTAAAACGTTCTCTTTATCGTATGTGCGATAGACAAGGATAACACTATACGAAACCGAACTTAGCTGACCATCTCGCTGTTTCTCTCCAACATGTCAAATCAAAAGCCGGGTACCGAAAAACATTTGGCGTCAGATTTTCAACTTTAGGGTAGTTTAGGGTCGTGATGAAACCATAGCACGGTGGTAGGGTTTTTCTAAGTGCGCCCTCCCTCATCCCTCTCTAGGCCTAGCGTGTTTATATGTTAGACTATATCGTTTTTTTAAATTTGTAGGTGGTAGAGCCACGTTAAAGCTATTGCTGGTTTCAGCATGAATGGCTCGGCTCGCCCGGGGTACTACCACCGACACACAGAAAACCGACATGAAGTAACAGTGCTTGCATTGTTGCGTTTCCTTCGGTCAGTGAGACAGCTGGAGGCCCACCTCCCCTCCTTCCCCCCCGAAACACATGCTGGCAACGCACTTGCGACTCCCATCGTGTTGCAAGTGTCTATGGACGGTGGTGATCACTTAATATCAGGTGACCCACTTGTTCGTTTGCCTCATATGATAAAAAAAACATCATGTGAAATTATTGTCAGACGCTAGAATACGGTCTGTCAAGGGGTGGTTATAGTTTTTTTTTTTCATTTTAAAGGTGGATAGCGTGTGCGGTCCTGCTTCGTCACGTTACGTCCGCGATATATGTGAGGTGGTATGTGAGGAGTTGGCAAGATTGGCGGCATGCGCTCCCACCACTACAAGCAAAGCGGCCGCCTTTCAAGCGCGGCTCGAGTACACGATCCTCCACATCGCTACAGCTGGACACCTCACCAGGAAGGCGGAGTTAGTTGTTTTTATTTAAATCTATTTTACGAACCGTCACGTAACCATCGGATTTGTTTTAGCGCCATCTATCGTTTATCTGTCGTACTACATTATTAGATGAATATTTGTATGGCCAAAAAACTGTTTTATTTTTCGAGTTTCATTTGTAAATATCTTATTCTATAATGTTTTAAGAGCCCTATTAAAAGATTAGCACGAATAAAAGCCAATCGGGGTCCCTTAAAATTTTTCTATATCATCAAAAATGGTTTTTATTTTTTCGTTTTAACATTTTTTTTTAGGTTGAAAATAACAAAGATACTGAAACTTTCAAATCGATAGCTAAATCTCTAAAGGTCGCTAAAGATTTATCGATTATTATTTTGTATACTTAGAAATTATAATTATATTTAATTATTTTGCAGAAATTATCTGATGGAGGCTCTGGCTGGGATTCCGCCGTTGGAGAGTGAAGAAGACAAAACGTAAGTTATCTAACAATCCTAGTTAATAATCTGTACTAATATTATAAGGCTGGAGGGTTACGCTAAGACGCTGACCAATAGGAGCAGAGTTTTTTTATATCTTAATTGATTCTTTTTATTCTCTCTTCCCCTCCCCTCTTTTCCCCCTCCCTCCCTTTCCCCCAAACACAGGCTGGCAACGCACTTTCGACTTCCCTGGTGTTGTTAGTGTTTATGGACGGTGGTGATCACTTAACATCAGATGACCCACATGTTCGTTTGCCTGCTATGACATAAATAAATATTTATATATTTCTACATCTTAATTGATACTTAGGGTTTAATTTCTATAATAGTAAATACATAATTCATTAATTTATTTTCTTCATAGCCTGTAAATGTACCACCACTGGGCAAAGTTTATCTTATAATTGTCGTTATTGTTACAGGCGGATGGAGACTTTAATAGACGGATTCAAGAAGAGAATGAAATTACAATTAACCAGCCTCAACTGCAACATGGAGACTGTATAATTTTTTTAACACTTGTTTTTTACTTAATCGATTATGTATATAAAAAAACTTGTCCGTATTTACTTTGTAATATATTGAATGATAAAACATAAATAATTTGTAATATTATTTATTTATATAACATAAGCTATAATAAAATGTATGAAATTTGTTGTTGTTTATTTTGAATTAATCTTGGTGTCGTAACTCTGTGAATAAAGGAAAGAAGCTTTATATACATATTGAGTTTTACATCCGTAATTCTAAGTAATATTCTGAATGGTTTTTTATTTGTTACGCTTTTACGCCTTAACTACTAAACCGATCATTACGAAATTTTGCATTCACGTTGTCAGGAATAAAGAAAATTAGAGGAATAAAGAAAATAATGTGGGGTAATTTTCATTTAGAAAGCAAAACTACTGATCCCGAGACAAAGGTTAAATCTACAAAAACGCGAGCGAAGCCGCGGACGAATGCTAGTAATTATTAAAAAAAATTCAATAATAATTAGAGATCAAAGTGAATACACTTGATGTAATTATTCTTAATGTTAACTGCTTACTTCCGCGGCAAGTTTGTGTAGTAACGAAGCCATAGCTGGACCCGTTTCGGCGACCATTTTATAAAAGTAGCCCGTTTTGTTTTTCAGCAACACGTGCGGGTGCTCAAACTCCACCAGACGTCCCGCGTCTAGAACTAATATCTGTGTAAAATTATAAAATTAACGTGACAGTTACGTATTTAGACTTATACTAACAAGTAGCTGGTTTAATAGTATTTTCTAAGTCCATCTGGTTAGCTACCCTCGAATTCAAAATCTGTCGCCAATCACCTGCTAGTGTGTTCCGGCAGCTGCGCTTGAGAGCCAGTTCCCTCTAGGTTTAGAATGCTTACAATCTTGTCACCTGATGTTAAGTGATTACCATCGTCCATAGACACTTGCAACGCCAGGTTAGTCGTGCATTGCCAGCCTGCGTTTTGGGGAGTGATGAATAGTGAAGGGGGAGTAAAGGATAGAAGGGGAGGGGAGGTGGGCTTCCGGCGCTCTCACTGACCGAACGAAACGCAACACTGCAAGCACTACTACTTCACGTCGGTTTTCTATGAGATGGTGGTATGATATCAGATACGCTGACACCAGTAATAGCTTCAGCGTGGCTCTACCACCTATAATTGGATCACATCGGCATTTAACATCAGGTAAGATTGTGGTCAAAGGTTAAAAACACTGACGCTGAGCTTAGAAAAGCATGGCATTTTTTTTAAAATACTATAAAGTTATATTTATTTCTTGTTCTATGTAGTGGTATAAATAATATTTATTTATTTATCCGTTATGTTATTTATATTTGTTCTGGGTCAATATAACCGGTATGTTGTTCTAAAGGATGTCGCCATAAACGGTTTTGACTGTACTTTATTATTATATATCGACCCCTAAATTTGGTTCCGGTCAGCATTTTTGAAAAAAAAAACGAAGTACAATCTAATTTTAATTAAACGCTACAAAACGATAATTATTCTCTTATTTTTCTCGAACTGACTACGCTATTGACCTAGCAAGGCCTTAACAGCTTTACCGGGCTATTTTTTTTATTATCTTATGGTGATGAATTATACATACTACAATACAAAATTATTATTTACAATAGAATGACTAGTAGAACGTGTTAACGCCATTTTTTTTTTTTTTTTCGAACTGACTATGCTATTGACCTGGAAAGGTCTTTACAGCTTCACCACTACTAGGCGAGCGCAAGGCACCAGCCGATTTGTTTTTAGGTAACATACACGGTGCTCGGCACCCTCGGCTTGGCTGTACCTACTTCCGTCTGACCTAGCAACTATTCTAACTATTCATACTAATTCTTTTATCATACAATCGTTGCATATTCACAATCGACGTGTATATCTAATAACACAAACTATTCGATTCAGCTCGAAAGGAAAAACAAACCCGCAACCATTATATATTGCCTTAGGTGACTCATTGTGAGTGCAGTGATGAGGGAGTCACTGATCGCGCATCTCGGGCCCATCCGGGGACGACCTCGGCCGAGAATCACTAGAACCGCAGTGTGCGGGAACTAACTAACGAGGAACCTTCTCTCACGGCGGCGCGAGAGGGTACGCGTGCGGGGCGCAAACACGCAATTAAAAACAAATTTAAAGTTTACTGAACGCGCGCGCCGAACAAAAATAAAAGCAAAAAATTATTATTATTACTTTCTTTTAGGGGAAGGAACGAAACACACGGATTTACTCTGACTTAACGAGTAATTATTTATTAACGCGCCACGCACAGCCGTGCGGGTAGCCGAAATGGCGGAAACCTTGATAGCTGTCATGGACCAACGTTTCGACCGCTCTTCGTATCCGACTCCGAGATCTCGTGAAATAGCATTGACCACAGCATCTCGAGGGGAGCAGCCGGCCTGGGCTAGCCGCCTGGTTTCGGGACGCGACCGGCGAGCCCCGGGGCCGGGGGCCCGGGGGGCGGGGGGGCGCGCTGTCGCGGGGCGGACGCGCCGTGCGCGGACGCGCTCGGCGGCCGGGAGGCCCTCGGGACAGAGGGCGGAGGCGGGGGCGGGCGGGGGCGGCGGCCGCCTTAGACGGCGACGCCGCCCGCCTGGGAAGCGAGGGAGTTTTGTGCGCGGGCGCGGGGACACCGCGAAATTCGCGGATACCCACGCCTCGACACAGAACGCAGCCGGAGGGCGGAGGAGTTTTTCTACGCCTCCTTAGTGGAGGGTCGCCGAGGCACTTAACGCACCTGGGTTTCGGCTGCGTTTCGTGCGGAGTGTCCGTACCCTGGCAGTGTGACCTGCAGGGATAGACGTTTTGCGCGGCGGCCGACGAAACGCCGAGAGGCCGCAGAGGGTCGAGAGGTAAAGATCGCTTTCCCTTCATGGGTGCGACTAGGACTACTAAAACCATATCGTATGGAATCGGGTGCGCGGAGAGCGCATTCGATGCACCTCTCGAACAGGGAACTTCTGCCCTTCGAGGCATCAAAATGTCGCATGTTGGGAGTTCAGGGGACTCTGCGGAAACACTCGCAGTTTTCGTTCCTCCTCGAGGGAGTACGGAAGAAACCCCACTTGTTGTCCCGAAGGAAACGAGGAGGTCGCGAAGGCGGGGGGTCGGTACCTTCACCTGGATACCTGTAGCGGTATTGGTGGCGGAGGGTAGGGAATTTTTGCTGTTTCCAGCAAGCTGAGATTTCGACCCAGGACGCTTTGTCCTGGATCGTGACGGGTGGAAGTGGGCGGGCTCCTCTTTGCCGAACCCCAGCGTCCGGTAGCCGGACTGTCGGGGAGGGGAGCCTTAGGGGCCTTTTTCGGCGCACTAGCGCCACCTATCGGGGACCGTTTCTTACTAGAAGGCAGATGGCCTTCGCTATCGGATGAGGTGGGGGGGTGCTCCCGCTTATGGCGGCGCACAACTGGGGTAAACTCATCTTGCTCCATAAGGGAGCCTTCCTCATCTGAGGCGGGGATGGCTGCTTCGTGAGCAGCGGACAGACTCTCCTGCGGGAGCAGGGAGAAGGAGTTCTTCAAAGTGAAGACAGGTGGGACAACCGGTTTACTCGGCGGGGGACCGCCTTGGGCGTGGGTGTCATACTCTCGAATGAAATCGTTGAGCAGAAACGCCCCCGAGGGAACGGGCAGTGAGGAGTTGGAAAACTCGGCGCGACGCCTTTCAGCGTACGCGTCGTATTCGTCTAAGCCCTACTAGCTTGTCATTCCGCGGAGTAAGAGCTCGCCTTCTAAGAGGCGAGCCTCGCTGTCGGGGCCATACCGGGGCCTGAGGAGGGGAGAGGGGCGGGGGAAGACATACAAAACCTCCCTGCCAGAGGGGCAGGGGGGCACGCCTAATAATTAACGGACTATCCCGAGTCCGACAAGGGAGCTGTGGGCGTGTGCATCCTCACAGGGACCTACAGTGCCTAGGGGGAGCCCAACCTTCTTTCTTCCTTCTACCACGCGACGACCGCAGCGCGAACCCGCGACCGCCGAAGCCGCGAGCCGGCGAACCACTAAAAGTGCGTTTGCACTACTGATATACTTAATTTCCCTTCTGAAAAGAACGCGGCGATGACTACGTTCTGACAAGCGCGATCGACACGATTGACACATTGACAAACAAAAAACGATAACCGCGAAAACCCGAGATCTCAACCAGACGAACACGTAAAAATAACACTTCGCGACTTGTACGGTGACGCACTATCACGAGTATAACGACGAATCGAGAATCACTAAGCGCACGCGTCCGGTCAGCACGACAGCCCGATCGGAACTCCAGCCTGTTAACGCCATCTCTTGCTGAATATTAACAAACAAATACACGTTTTAAAACCATAACTAGTTTTAAAAAGTGTTAACGCCATCTCGTGGATGCAAGCGAAAATCCTGTATAACAAAAAAACATAACCTTGAGATTTTTTGGCGGAATCTTGGTCTGCCATGTTGTGGATTTTATATTTTATTAACAATCTTGCGTTATTTGACTCTACATTTGTGGTGTTTACCGTAATAAGTTCGGTTATTGCGCACAAGTGAAGTGGATGGGAAATAATAATAGCACGGAGCATGTATTTTGAAATGACACAAGAACTCCATAGAAAGTTATAACAAGGGGCCACCATCTTGTTAGAACATTGAATTTATGACAAGACACTTGTAATATTATTATCTAATGGCAGTAATAATATAGAAGGTTGGTTCCTAAAAATTATATAAAAACTAACCTTGTCTGAATCAATCACGGTGTTAAGTCTATGTGCAATGGTGAGAACAGTGCATCTCTTGAAATGCGACCTTATTGCGTTTTGTATAAGGGTGTCGGTTTGTGCATCGACATTAGCGGTTGCCTCATCTAGAACTAAAATTCTATCGTTGTGAACAATCGCGCGGGCTAAACAAACCAATTGACGTTCTCCGACGCTGAAGTTTGAACCGCCTTCCGATACTTGTTTGTAAAGTGCGCCTGTAATTTACAGACCCTTATCAATCTTTTTGGCTGTTCGAATATAATACATAATACACTCAAGAGTTTGATACATAACAAAGTTAAAATATTATTATAGGAATTTAAAATTGACATCCTTAAGTATTCTTGATGTTATATATGTAATATAACACGTATTTATACCTAAATTTGTGTTCTAAATTATAAAAAGATCATCAATTTATCCAATAATTATTTTTGTTTTATGACGAATTGATATCCGTGACCTTGTCTACGTTGATCAACGTTTTCGGGGGGGTTTTCGTCACCTTCGTTGTCAGGAATGAGGTGGTAAACTTACGCAAGGATTTCGCCATGTTGAAAAAAAAAGAAAACCACATCGTTACCCTCTGAACAGTAAATACACGTCGCCGAACGTGTAGTGTTTACAATAATTGTAGTTTCTTAAAACTTTAATATTTTTATTTTAAATGAAGATATCGTAAGGAGCAAGTTAAAAAAGTTGAAGTGTGTATGGTAGCATGGTATGGGCATGTCATGAGGAGAGATGAAAACCATGTAACTAGAATATTTTTAGCTATGACGGTGGACGGATATAGGAGTAGAGGAAGGCCGAAAAAGTTATGGATAGATTGTGTGAAAATTGATATGAGTATAAAAGGTGTGAATACTGACATGACATCTGACAGGAGAGAGTAGAAAAGGAAAAGTTGTTATGCCGACCCTACTTAGGTCGGATAAGGGTAATGATGATAATGATTGTCATAAAGACAAAGTGACTAAGAAGTAAACCTTTAAAAAAATGGAAATCTATCCAGTACTTTATGCGTGACGTGCGCACAATTACAGACTTTTATCATTTCATTTATATAAAATGAAGTAATAACCATTTCCGTCATTGTCTGTTTGTAATTCCACGTTCTCGAGCGCTTTTAATAACAGTTCATCTGAGTACTCATCAAATGGATCCAAGTTCTTTCTCATAGTTCCACTGAATAACACCGGTTCCTATAAAACCACGTAAAATATTTATAATTAATTTTTTTGATAGTTAAATTGGTAATCGAAACAAAACTAGAAATGTTACGCTGTATGTCTACAATACATAGTAAAGAATGCCAAAACCAATGCAAGGTCTGCATAATCAACATTCGACCAAAGCTTTTTCTCTAGGAAAGTAACAGTGCTAATAGTGTTACCGAATTGCATTTTAAAAGGAGTAGTCGGCATCGTACATTGGCATAAGGTGCGTCACAAGTAAGGATGAAAGTTTTAGAAAAATATCGACATTTATATTAAAGGTGTGGGGGTTCCCTACTGGGATGTGAAATGATAGGCACGAGAGTTGCGAGCCAGCTGACTATTACAATATAACTTTCTTATATGTAACACCTTATGCATGTGTGCGTGTTCCCACAAAGGCATCAAAATATCGATAAACGATATATTAACAAACTGAGTCCATGTGAATACTTTTTTCATATTTATTTATATAGATTTGATAAAATACATTACATGAATCATGTTGTATATTATTTTATTATATACACCGTGTATACTTATTGTGTACACTCAACAGTACATATTCGCGCATTCAGTATTATTTGTGAGTGTTTGTTGTGCGACAGAAAAACTAGTTCACATTTAGTTTATATTCAATTTTGCTTTCCATTTTTTTATCGTATGGCTTATAAACAGAGTATCGTAACATTTTATTATCATCGATTAATTGATTACTATTTGTCGCTACGAGGTATAATTTATGTAGGACAGTGCAACGGCCAAAAATTTGAAACTCTTAAGCACCACCCGGGAAGCACGCGTAGGGGATTCACAGGTACACTCCTAGCAGACGCGAGTAACATCAGCGTTAACGTATTTGCTTCTCATTTAGTTTGTGTACTGTGCTCATAGCTCAACTAATTCATAATATATGAAATTCGGTTCTTAGGTAGTAAATTATAAAAACAGCGAGTGCTAGTTATCGAAGTTCACATCACAAGCGAAGTTCATAAAAGTGACGCTAAAAAATCCTACAGATTATTTTCATTTTATATGAATTAGTTAACCCCGATTTATGAAATACGAGGTTAATCAAACTGCAGTGTGTACGTATTACATCTAGTAGTTTTCAACCAGACGGGGGGAATTGAACAAGGAAAAAGAGACCTATTCTCCTCGATGCCTCGCGAAGTCTCGTTTATTGCTCAAAAAATGTACCACGTGCAACGAGGCCTGGCCTAGATACACTTAAATAAACAAAATATTTTTGAGCGAATTAAATACTTGGGGTATTATAGATATTTTCTCTCGAAGATCGTGCAAACCAATGGTCAAAATGTCAACTCCGTCAATAATTATTGAGCCATCCATATACGCCAATCTGAAGAGTCCTTGTATTATTGATGATTTTCCGGCACCCGTTCTGCCTACAATACCAATCTGTATAAAATACATATCATTAACATCAAGAATCAAATTCAAGTCTATAATATAGTCTAAGTAATAATAATAAGTCTAAATTCTTATAATAAATTGTAGTCCGGTGAAGCTGTTAAGACTTTGCTAGGTCAATCGCGTAGTCAGTTCGAAAAAAAAAAATTATAATAAATTGGCAAGGCAACCTGTCGTACAGGTAATATTGCCGTGATAATAAGGTCTTCATTAGTTGAGCAGCAACATTTTTGTTAATATTAACAATTGTTTATTACAGTACAGAAAAAATGTACCTACCATTTTCACTTAACGTCTAGTTGCTTATTACTGGTCGCTCGCGAGTCCTATTTATTTAAATATGTCATTTACTATTATTATACTCAATGACAGTAATTAAAAAAAAAAGTTGTATTCCCGTAACTCATATAGAACGACTAAAATGCACCTTCTGTTGTGCGTTCTCTGAATAATGGACGTATCCAAAATATGTGTTTATGTTTCCTTTTCGTTCGTCGTCCAATTTGGAAATGAATTAGTTTGATAGAATACAATCGCTGGTGAACAGACGTGCACGCAGCCGCTACATTAGTGCCCGCGTGCGTGTACGGTGCGGAATAAAAAGCGCGCTGGAAAGAAATCCCCAATTGATAGTACGTGCACAGCGGTAGAATTTCCGGAATAGTCTAAGAGCTAGTGATTGCCATACCTTCGTTATTAAGGAAACGGACCAGACACAACCCTCTTGTTATCTAAAACACGCAGCGACGACATTCCTTCACCGTAGTGCAAGTACTACTGCAATAATTTGCGTTTTTTTTCCGCACCTACTCGATGTAAATCTGGTGCGGATTTTTACCCGCAGTGCGCGCGCTTCCATACTATTCCATATGTTACAAATTATGCGGAAAAAACCGCAGTGCCCGCGGGCTGTACGCGCCAACAGCTGCGGTCGCTGGCGACCAATGAAATAACCCCAAAATGATAATAAAAAGTCACAAATAACCTTTTGATTATTGACAGTCATGTAATATTCAATTGATAAAAAAACCTAATGTTCATCAGTCAACCAAGGTATATAAGAAAAAAATTATGATAAAAAGACAATTCATTATCTTGAAATTGACTAAAGCTGTTGGCCGGACGGGTAGCCAGGGCAATCTCATTGGGTTGGGATCAGGGCAGAAGGCAATCAGCCGAAATGGAAACTAGTGCAAAGGTATCAGGCAACCTTACATGTAAATTCCGTAAATTCGTCTAGTGTAACTAACCAATCGAGCTAGCTGATCATATAAACGTTTACGTAACGTGTATGCACCTTCTTAGGTACTACACAACTGCGTACATGCTTGGGACCGTGTAATTCTGAATAAGGAATATTAACCTAAAAAGAAAAAAAATGGAAGAACACTAACAATAAAGAGAAATTGAATTGGAATGAGAAAAGCCAATTTACTTAAGAAGACAAATATTTAATATCTTGGGGCCGTGTGCGTATAAAGTAACGCAACCATATTGAGTTTAAAATCATGACAGTGACATCTAGAGGCGTGATTTGTTACAAAAAATATAATAATAAAATTTCTATTATAAAAAAGTTATTACTTACCTTTTCTTGTGGTTGAATTGTAAATTGCAATTTGTGTAATACATTGCTTCCTTCGGGTGAATATTTCAAACTAAAATTATTAAAAATTATCGCGCCCTCTTTCGGCCAACCAGGAGGAGGTATTTTCGCGGGTTCCTATAAAAACGTTTTACAGTACTCACTATATTATATGATCATGTTTTTCATTTTCAGTTAAATTTAATTAAATTGTAAAGGAATAATAATTAAATTTACTGACGCCGAAAAGAGATTTTTATATTAATTTCTGTGGTTATTTTTTTTTTGGAACTGACTACGCTATTGACCTAGCAAGGTCTTAACAGCTTCACCGGACTGCTATTAATTTCTGTGGATGAAGCTATTGTACTAGATTATCAATGATAATACTTCACAATCTTTTATATTATTCCTAAAAGATAAAGTAACTCAACTCCGGGTCTATGATTTTTTTTAAACGGGGCCGAAACTGAATAGTGGCTCCCCTGTCACCAGCGTTTTAGATAAGTTACTGAAAAAAACTCACAAATATATAATGATTGACGTTGTTCGTGGATGGGACAATAAGAACACTTGATAAATTTGTACTCTTTTAAATATCTTTTTTTATAAATTTAAATACAATTTAAAATAAATTTGTTCTAAAAAAATTACAACGATATTTTCATTTAATATAAAGTTGTGGGCAAACGGTTTGGTGCGCGTGCGCAGGAGAGAGGAAGTAAACATTGTTTACAAATAAATCTTGTAAGCAACGCATATATTTGTTTTCTACTTTTTAAATGTTTTTTCCTCTGAACATAAAATATGTTGTTAAGGTAATGAACAACGCAGATGAACTGTTGGGTATTAGTTTGTTCGAAATATACCGAGAAGGCTTTTCTGTAAAGAGTACTTAGTAAAGAAGTACATACACCTCTCAAAGCGGGTTCTTGTTGAAGTTTTGTGTACTCCATAACTCGTTCGACGTTTGTCATTTGATTTTCCATTTCGGCGGATTGTCGCATGCCCCATTGAAATATACCGGTGAGTGATATCGACTGGGTGATCGCCAGTCCAACACTGCTTCCTTCCATATCTGTCCATATGTATGTACTAAGGTTTGTTAAATATAACATTGTATTGTTTTTTAATTCTGAATTTAATTTGAAGAAACATTTAGTTTTTTTGTAGTGATGATGGCTTTGTGATAGTTTATTTGGAATTGAATTAGGTTCGAATCCTTGCAATTAAGTCGGAGCTTTAGTTGAAGGGAAACATTGTGATAAAAATGGGTGGTTACAATACTTACTAGCTTTTGCGCATAGCTCCACGGCCGTATGTAGAGGTAAAATAATTTTTAAATTCGTTACGTATTTCTTGAGTTTTCTTTTTTTATGTCATAGTAGGCAAACGAATAGGTGGGTTACCTGATGTTAAGTGATCACCACCGTCCATAGACACTAACAAAACCAGGGGAGTTAAAAGTGCCTGTGTCTGGGGGAAGGGGAGGTAGGGAGGGGAGAGGAGAAGGTGAAGTGGACCTCCGGCGCTCTCACTGACCGAATGAACGCAACAATGCAAGCACTGTTACTCCACGTCGCGTGGGTGTTTCTGTGAGAGGATGGTACTACACCGGGCGAGCCGACCCATTCATGCTGAAACCAGTAATAGCTTCAGCATGGTTCTGCCACCTTCTATCCATTCCAAATAAAAAATTAAATAATTTTACTCTTTGTAATAGTGGTATATACTATAGTATATAAAGTTCGTTGATTATGAATATGAAATTTCGAATAATGTCTATCTGGATGTAACTCAAAAACCCCTCGGTCGATTTTCGTAATTGTCGTTTCAATATTCTCAACAGGATTACTGGCGAGCGAAGAAGGTGCCTAGCCAAATATATCATTCATTTTTTTTAGAAAATTATAATATGAATTATTTTATCCATCGTAAAAAAATGACAAAAAGTAATTCTCAATTGATTCAGACAAAATATTGAATACACCGAGTATGTTATATTCCAAAATCGCAGAAAAAAAATTAAACAAAAAAAATTAATAATTAATTAATTAATTAAATTAATTAATTAAATTAATTAATTAATTTAATTTAATTTATTCTTAATGAATTAAACTACGAGAGGAAAATAATTAGTGTGTAATAAACGCGTGTGGAACTGCAGTCACGAGTAGTACTGAATAAAACAATACTAACCGGTTTTCATGAAGCAGCTAAAAGTGACGCAAATGATAAACAGTAGACATATGACGTCGAGGAAGTAACCGAACGCTCGGCTACACGTAATAAACAGATACCACGCTGCGCTATGGAGATCCTGATGACGGTCAAATTCTTCAGCCAAGAGGTATTCCGATCCAAACGAGCGAATAGTCGCCAGTCCTAGTACGGTTGCGTTTAGATGACTGAATACCGGGCTACGAGCTGTGTGTTATTGCTTATAATAGATTTATTGTTATATAAATTGGCATATCAGTAGGATGTTAATGAATTTTGGAGCCTAAATCTTGAATATGTAAAAAGAATACCAGGATTTAGAGAAGCTTTTTTAACTACAGAAAAAAAATAGTGCGTGGAGTCCCTCCGCGCGGAAGAAGTGAAACTTCGTAATGTGGAAAATAGGAAGGGGTAGAAATTGACTTTTAGTGAAATCGTATTGTTTCTTTAAGACAAACTTTATTAACATCGCTTACAATTCACAATTGATCGCATCTTTTAATTATCGTTTTCTAGTGGAGAAATATTAATATTAGGAGAAATAGTGCCCCACAATGCCCCCTTCCCCACCCCCGCCCCCCTAGCTACGGCCGTGATATTTAGTAGGTTTATTATTTACTTCCAAGAATCGTGAAGTTTTACTTACATATGCCTTCCAATCTTTTCACAGCACCGGTGGTTCGTATGTAGATAATACGAAAAATGTAAAAGATTATTAGGGCAGCAGCTATCGGTATCAATAGAGTAATGTCGGTCATCAGAATTATTATTATCACGCCAACAAGATTCAAAATGATCTAAAATACAATTTTTATTTTATATTCAAAACATAAGACCATATAAAACAACTAAATGTATTTTTTTTTAATGTTATTGATGACGCAGGCAAAATAAATTTCGACAATTGTGAAGAGAGGCAAAGTGAAACACTATTTTACTGGCTATATTATATTCGAAACGAAAACTTCTTTAGGCGCATTGAACAGTGAATGAAAGAGAGTCGTCACGTTCTGGTTGATGACGCTGAATCGGGTTTACTCGTCTCCAGTGGATACCGAACACGTGTTTCCACTTCTATCGTGTGGTGGTCATAAGCACACCATTTTTTTGTATAACTGAATTTTGTATTCTGTGGTAGTGTCCGTAAATAGACGAACAGGGTTGAAAAAAAAACATATTTTACCTGAAAACAATCGAGCATAGCTTGGGGTAAGAGTTCATCAACCGCACCCGTGTCTTTGCTAAAACGATTAAGGATTCGTCCTGACGGGTTAACATGGAAGAAACTCATCGGAGATCTTGATATGGCTTCGAACATTGCATCATGTAATCTGTTGCATGGAGAAAAAGTAATTAAACCCGACATTTGATATTTTAAAAATAAATTTATACGATACTAACTTGATTGAAGACTTCATGCACAAGGAAAAAAATAGAAAAGCTCTTATCAAAGCGACGATAATAGTAGCGAATGTGATGATTCCAAAAATTAAAACATAATCCCTTCTAGTAAGACCTTGTTCTGACCAAATTGAATTATCCATGACAGCATCACCCGTCATTTTATCTTCAACGTTACTCCTGCAAAGGCTTCGTTTATAAATACTTTAATTCCTATTGTATATTTAGAAAATAATACTGTACAAGTTTTATACGAATGTGACAATGTATTCCTTTCCCTTGAAACAAGAATTAAGTGTTTAACATAGACATGGTTGGGTACTATTCAAGTTAACTTTAGTATTCGAAAAGTTAGGTTACTTTTAGTTGAGTCTAATTAAAGAATAACTTTCTACGAAAATTAAAGTGATTCTCCAAAGTATATGGTGAAGTTATACCATCGGCTTATCCAATAGTCACAAGTACTAGCGCAGAATTGTGCAAATAAGAACATAAGGCAGACAATCGAAACAAAAGGGCAAGCGGCACCGGCTAGAAAATAATCGCGGTATATTGAACCTTGTACTCGTCCGAGGGCTTGAGCTTCAGCTTCTGGCTTTTGATCCTGAAGTATTAAAATTGATTAACAAAGGAATAAAGAATCGTGTTTTACTATCGAGGAATCCAGCGTTCAAACTTACGATGACACTTGTTTCGAACAAAAGCGAGAAATGACGTCTATGCAAGCTGACTGTACTCTGTTGAAGCATTGACGTACTGATTAGATTCACATTGTTCTCATCTTCACGTATTTCTCTGGCATTGTCTTTCATTAATTGCATTATTTTAAGTTCTTTGTCCTATTAGTCATTCAAATACAATTTACTATGTTTATTTTTATCAAAGTCCTGTTTAATTGCATTTAATTATAATTTACTTGCCTTTAAATATTCAAAATCTCCTTCAGCCATTATTTTACCCTTACCCATGATCACGACTTGATTTACAGATTTAATAAACTGCAATTGATGCGTTATTAACACAACAGTCTTGTTATCTAGGAACCTATCAAACGACATTACAAATTCTTTATTCTATTAAGTAATAACTGGTATGTGTAGATCTATTGTTACCTTTTAATACAACGTTCGAATATATGTTTCGCAACTTGAGTATCGACAGCTGATAGTGGATCGTCGAGAAGGTATATATCTGCCTATAATATAAAGAGGTTTGTAAATAAACTAACGACCCGCCCCAGCTTCGCACGGGTGCAATGTAGATATCCATTCACATGAAATACTGTTAAGGCCGGTTTTGATCTACATGACGTGTATAACGTATGTAATAATATTATATTTAATTGGATAAGGAATAATACTGTATTGTATAAAATAACTTGGTAAATAGCACATAGTTATTTCTGTAAAAAGATAAAAATTGTTACTGTGGGTTATCCTTTAGAGATAAATATATACCATCGCGGATTTTTTTATCGATCTTTTTAAGATATACAATTCCGTAAAACATTAATTTGATCTATGTCGTAAGTTTTAGCCATCGTTTACGATTTAAGCGCACAAAAATATGTTTGTTACTACTTCACATTACAAATATTTGAATTTTTTTTTTCTGTACAATAATATGTATGTATTATGCATATAAACCCTCCTCTTGAATCACTCTATCTATTGCTGAACTGTATTAAAATCCGTTGGATAGTTTAAAAGATCTAAAGGAAACAACAGCGGAAGCGACTTCATTTTACACTATGTAAAGGAGAAATATTTATATTCAGTGTCCTAACTAACATTAGAAATACAAATGCGACTTTGTTTTGGTATTTGTTACGATTTCACACCTTAACTAGTTAAATGATGATAATGCAATTTTGCGTGCATATTACCAGGGGCACATAAAAGGTTATAGGGTACCTTTCATCCGGAGAAAAAATACTGTCCGCGAAGGATAGGTCAAATCTACACTTACGCGAGCGAAGCCACGAATAAAAACTAGTCTAAGATATTTTCACAAGAGACTTGGAAAGTGTTTTTTTTTGCCACCCTAATGTACATGTAACAATGTATTAAGAAAGATAAGCGATAGATAGCGCTAAAACAAATTCACATGCAAGAGTTAGTTCTTAAATTATATTGAACCCTGTCACGTACTTCTTTGTAAACAGTTCTGGCCAAATTGATTCTTGCACGCTGACCACCGCTAAGTGATACGCCTCGTTCACCCACAATCGTCTTGTCGCCGTGTGGAAACAAAGATATGTCTCTCTCAAGCGCACAAACTTTACACACTTCCATATATCGGGCTTTTCGAAATGGTTGTCCAAAAAGAATGTTTTGTCTCACGGAGCCTAGAGCAGTGTAATCATAGTTTGTAAAAATACTAACATTGTACAAGTAAATTTTTTTATCTCGGAATGAATAGCAAGTTTCATAATTGCGTCGTTGCATTTCAAAATAAGTTACATCCTATTTTAGCTGTTCCTAATGTATTGCCTTTTTTTTTTAATCTTCAAATTATGGACATGTCAAATATGACGATCACAAAAAAAAAAAAACTAAAAACCTTATGAACGGCAAAATTTGAACTTTGTCTTCGATGTATAAAAAATGAAAATCTTAAAAAGTTAAACATGTTATGTAAACGATTTAAATTGGATTTAGATCATTTTGAAATATAATGACACGTTTAGAAATCCACATTAGTAGCTTATTCCATTGATTGGTCTTCCAATACATCTATACAAATGCTTATTATAAAGCTTGTTTGTCGTTTTGTTTGTTTTAAGACGCTAACCTCTGTAACTGCCAGACAGAATAAAAAAAAACATATTATAAAGGTGTTTAAGTAACATACCAACAAATAACCAAGGATCTTGACTAGCATAACTGACTTCTCCATTGACTTCCATACGACCTCTTGAACAAGGTAGCTCATTAAGAACCATATGAAGTAGTGTAGATTTACCAGAGCCTACGGCTCCGATTATAGTAGTTATAGAACCGGAATAAATCTGTATTAAAAGTGAATAAAAAAATGTACATACATATATGGCTTTACTGGTTTCAATTTTTACTAACTTGTAAACAGAATACCTATGTCATATAATCCATACATATAAATAAAATTTAAGTGAGTGTCATCAATACAAAAAAATAATTTTTAAAATTTTTGACTCTTTGTTGGTCAAAGACGTTGGACCGATTTGGTTAATTTTCACTGGCAAATAGCTGATATTATAAAGAGTAACTTACGCTACTTTTAATTTAGTAAAAGAAATTAGAGTTCCGTATAAATATAAATAAGTAAAGCTCCAGTGTCCAGAACCGCGCGCGCCCCAAGGACAAATTTACACTGAGCAATTTTTTATTTGATAAATTCCACGCGGTCGAGGTTGTAGGTAATACTAATTGTTACATAACACTTGAAATATACTTTGTAATAGAAGAATTAAATTGAAAATTGGGATATTGACATGTCAAATACTATCCCTTGAGTAAACTTTTAACGTGTATTTCTGTTGCTATTTATTTGTCAATGTGTCCTATTACTATTAGTTTCTCGTCTTGTTATTATTTCTATTTAATATTTATATTTTCTTAGCGGTCACCCACGATTTTGTCTGCTTTAGTACCTAAATGTTGACACCATATTTTGTCTTTGTATAATTCTAACGTTTTATGCAGCGCAAGCCAAAATAGTTCGCAGATGACACCACTTTTTCCTACTTACTTAAGCACTTTAAAAAACGTTGACACAATATAATAGGTCTTTACCTATGAAATTGCCGTTCCGCAGTAATGGCCATTTCAAATCAAAATAATTTTTGTTTGGCTAAGAATTCTAATTTCAAATTAATTTTATTTAAAAACCATGGAATTCTTTTTCCAAAAGTAGTCATTTGTTTATTGATTAGTATTACATTTTCATCGCATTTCAATCTTTTTTGTCATCATGGATACGTTAAAAATTCGAGTAATTATGGAATATGAGTACCGTCGTGGCAGCAACGCGGCACAAGCGGCACGCAACATCAACGACGTTTATGGAGCTAACACTACAAACCAACGAACCACCTGTTATTGGTTTGCTCGCTTTCGTTCTGGGAATTTCGACCTGAAAAATGAACCTCGCGGTCGTCCGAAGACTTTGGTCGACAATGACGAATTAAAGGCGATTGTGGAAGCTGATGACACACAATCTACGGCTGAATTAGCAGCAGCTTTCGACGTTAGCGTCAAAACAATATTGGTCCATTTGCGTCAAATTGGCAAGGTAAAAAAGCTTGACAAATGGGTGCCCCACGAACTCAATGATCGCCAGCCCGAGGTAGGCGTCGAGACGTGCCTTGCACTGCTGAACAGACACACAAATGAAGGAATTTTGAACCGCATTGTTACCTGCGATGAAAAATGGATTCTGTTTGATAACCGCAAGCGCTCAGCAAGTTGGTTGGATCCTGGTTCAGCACCTAAACAATGCCCTAAACGAAAACTTACCCCTAGAAAAGTGATGGTCACTGTTTGGTGGTCTAGCGCCGGTGTGATTCATCACAGCTTCTTACCAAACCGGGTGAGCATTACTGCAGATGTGTACTGTGAAGAACTGAACACAATGATGGAGAAGCTGGCACATCTCCAACCAGCATTGGTCAGTCGCTTGTCTCTGCTGCTCCTGCACGACAACGCGCGACCTCATACTGCACAGCAGACGGTCTCCAAGTTGCAAGAACTGGGGTTGGAAGTTCTCCGTCATCCGCCCTACTCACCAGACCTTGCGCCTACAGACTACTACTTTTTCCAGAATTTGGATAACTCCTTGGCGGGAAAAAAATTAAATACCCGAGAGGCAGTACAAAATGCCTTTGTAGAATTTGTTGCCTCCCGTCCAGCTGATTTCTTTAAGAAGGGCATCAATAAACTGCCACTGCGTTGGCAAAGATGTATTGATTGCATGGGTGATTACTTCGATTAATACAAATAAAAAATACATGAAAAAAATTCGTTTCAATTTTTTCATACAAAACGGCAATTTCATAGGTAAAGACCTAATATATATTTCCGTGTAATGCTAATGTTTTCTGCAGCGCACGGCCAGATAGTTCTCAGAATCCAGGGTTTTTTTAAAGGTATGGTTATTTTTTAGTTTAATTAAAAGAATATCTTTATAAACTGTAGCCTGTCATTCTGATGTATAATATATGTTACAGTAAAAATTCAATTAAGTAATTTTTGTGTGAAAAAATCCATCCTCACAGATTTTCTCTTATAAATTTTTTTAGGATTTATTTGAATACAAATTATATCATTAAATCCCTTTCTTAAGTCTAATTATAGTTCAAGTATGCCGTGATTAATTTGAAATACAACGGCATTTTAATTATTTTAGCCGATAGTTTTTTGTTATAAATGTGAAATGATTCATATTGTTGATTTATAATAAATCAATAAATAAACCTAATAATTGGAGTTTTTGGCGGGATCTTGGTCTGTCATGTATTGGATTTTATTTTTTATTCATAATCTTGTGTTACTTGTCTCTATATTGTGTAAAATTAGTGTTGTTTTATGTAATATAGTTTGTTTATTGTGCATAAGTGAAGTGAATGGAAAATAATACCACGGACCATGGATTCTGAGATGCCACAAAAACTCCATGGAAAGTTCTAACAAGATGGCCACCATCTCGTTAGTTCATTGAAATTATATCAAGAAACTTAATAATACTAACTAACTTAAAAACGAACTTTAAAAAACGTAATATCGATACTCACTCGACAATGGCAGTAATAATCTAAAAGATTGTTGCCAAAACTAAAGTTAAAAAAAAACCTAATAATGTTTAGAGATGTAGTTCTAACCGTCAAATTAATATCTTCGACGTCTTCTTTGTCTGATGATTTAATCCATCGGCTACAGGCATTCTCGAATTTAATAGCTATATCTGAATAAAATTCTGTTATTTAATTTAGCTTCAATTGGATCCTATCAAAAAGTGTTCTTTAGTTCTTACCTTTATTTGTGTTCTTTGGTTTATTTTGGGACGCGCCTGCCTCTATCTGATTTGAAGCTGACATCCGCTGTGGGGGTACCGGATCGACTATGTTTAAAAATAATCCTCTTAAACACATACCGTGTTATTACAAAATAGTTGAACACGCATTAAACTCTTACTTAAAAAAATTAATCACAAAAGAGTATTTTACCCTTGTCTACAGATGGATATATTGACTAATTTTAAATATACTCTAACACTTGTCTAAGTTGACAGTTCTTATTTTATTGTTGTGATTGATTGTATTTCTAGTTGCCAACGAAAGACGTTTTACAATAAATTATGAATTTCCTGGGTATAATTAATTTGGAAGAAATAGATAAATTACACAATTTTAGAGATTCACAAGTAAATCTTAACTACTACTATATGACGCTAATGACATTTGACAATGTATTTGACAATTTATTAATCTGATGTTATGCTGTTATTTCAGCTCACACACTTGGACGTAATATATTAATTTTATAAAACGTTTATTTTAACAATTACATTATTTTATTTTAACTACAATGTCACAATAATTGTTACGGACAGATGAGCTAGAAATAAAATGTAAATAAATGTTTAATAAACGTTTCTCTAGTTTCGCTATTTACTACGAACAGCTGAGTTCTTATGTATATCTATATGTATTTCTCTATACAAATGCTCATTATGCGTAATGGGATGTCATATTATATTAAGAAACACGATATATGTGCAGGTTTAATGTGTCTGGTATAGTCAGACAAACTATGTCTATGTGTATAAATTTGTTTACATAATACGTACAGATAAACTGTCGTATTTCTTATTTACTTGGTTTCTGTGTTCAATACGTCTTATGTAATGTTTAGAAATATCGTTTATGTATCAAATTCAAATGTAACCGCCAATACGATTATTATTATTATTTGTCTGATGTTATACGGAACCCTCAATAAAATATAATGTAAAATTACGTGAATTATGTAAATGTATGGATGAACGTGCGGCAGTAAGGCACGTATAATGTACTACTTGTAATCCTATAATTGTAGTGTTAAGCCACGAAAAATATGTATTGTCACCGGCTCGTTACATACGATTATATACATTGTGAAAAGTTAAAATATACAGTCCACTGTGAAGTCAACCAATGTTTTATTGCTTCTGAAGCCTGAACCTCAT
>AP028438.1:16066805-16168949 GCA_036509395.1 Antheraea yamamai
GGTGGCCTTGTAAGATGTTTCTATGATATCTTAGAATTCATGTTCTACGTTATTATTTGTAATCTATTTCACTTGTGTATAATCAAACTATATTACGTAATATGTCACCAAACATTATAGAGGTGAAATAACTGAAAATAAAAACTGCTATACGACGGACTAAGGCCCAACTCCTTCTTTTAAGGTAAAATTCCTTCTACGTCATCCCTTTCTAACAGACTTCGAAAAGGGGAAGATTATTAATTCGGTTGTATTTTGTTTTTATCTTTGTTACCTGTAACGTCGTTAACTGTAAAGCGATTCGGATTTTTTTTTGGGAGAGGTTATTTTCAAAGGGTCACATTTTAGTTTTTATCACGCTTTTATTAGCTTCACCTGTATGTATGTATGTTTGTAACCGACCTCTTTGAGCTCGATTTTGTCCTACTTTGAACGATCAGATTTAATTCAAACTTTGCACACTTGTCAAAGGTCGATGACAATGCAATAATCCGAAAAAAAAAGTAAAAAAAAATTAACTAAAAAATGAAAAATAAATAGGTAATAGTTTAAAAAAACTAAAATACACGCTTTCATAAAAAATCCAACTAAAAAACAGAAAATAAAATTTAATAAATTTGGATTAAGAATAGTGTAAATTAGAAATAAATGTATATTTTTGTAAAAAGTGACAAAAAAATGATAAAAATACTGATATCTGGAGGTGCTGACATTAACATGCGATGCGTCATGCGTCACTGAAAGCGTGTTTTTTTAGTTTTTTTAAACTATTATTTATTTTAGCATTGAACCTTGGTGTTCGAAGATACACCGGGGAATTCCTCAAAATCGAATAAGAAATAAATAATACTGAGACGTCGGTAGATTTATGACAGTTTAAGACTAGGTATAAGGTACGGTATCAAATTAAATTAAATGTGTATATTAAGTTAGATTAAATGTATTAAGAGTTAACATTGAATGTAATCTATTAACTACTTCAATTACCTTGATTATATATCATAATATAACGGAAGATTTTATATTTATATGTTTTTTATCATTCAATGTTAAAGAACTAATACCAACGTCTAGCTGTTTTTCCTCTCAACAGCGCTCTGGTGCATTAAGGAATAATTAGACCTAATCTATCCTTTAGAATATGACTGTCAATATTATTGAAGACCTCCTTACTACTATTGTATTGTACTGTACTCCTAGTACTTCCTACTCTTTAATGTCATTTTCTCGCTCGCTCACTTTTGACGTGACAACGTCTTATAAATCGATGAACGCTGGCTGCACGCACTGCAAAGCACATGACTCATTGTCACGTTCTGCCTGAGCCGAGTGTCCAAGCGAGAGCGCGGAACAAGCAATAGAGAGGCGCGATCGGCCTAAGCGCTCGGCTTGTGACGCATCTATCTATCTATATAGAATAATTCAATTTAATTCATAAAAGTATGCTATTTTTATCAATGTTTTTTTAGACGTTATCACGTAAAATTATCGTCCGTAAACCGACTTTACGGACAACCAATATTTTTTTTTGATGTGAAGATTTTTAACGCAAATTCTTCACTTTTTCGCGTGGTACCCATCAAACATTTTTTACATATAAACCTTGTGCTGAAAATTAGAAACACGACAATTTTTTTAGCCAAATAGGTGAAACCTTTCTAAAGTGATACGCTAACATACACTCAGTAATTGATTTTTGATGTGAAACATCTATAGGCTCGGGTAAACCTGATTTTGGCTTGGGGCGACGTGGCGACGCAAAACACGAACTTTGCACTATTAACGAAATACTCAAAAACATTTGTAACCCTATCTGTATAAACATATGATTCACATTGTTTTGTCGGCCATTCGTTTTACTAGTGTTACGCGGCACGCGCCGACGATCTAGCACCCTTTGATAAATGCCGCCAAACACACCGCACCTGCGTCTAGTTGAATTTTTGTATTTAATAAAAATGAATATTTATGTAAATAAACAGTCATTATTTTAGGGAACAAATTTGAAAGTTCTGTCTGTTCATTATGCCACAGCTGATTCCTGTCGTAATCTGTTCTTTTAGGCATATAACTAATACAAAACAATTTCGATGTTTCACATCTGCCAGGCGTCCCGTGACGGCTCAATTTTTTATTTATATAGATCAAGTATTTGCTATCGACTGCAATAGACTATAACAACGACGAAAGCATGTAGGCTTTCAATGCCTTTATCACCGAGCTGATAACAATGCAACATGACATAATAACAAGAAATGAAATAATTTTCCTATTTTATTATCAAACTTTCCTACGTGACTATGTGACGCAGTATTGACATAATTATAATGACAACGACAGTTTGTTGTGAATGTGGACTTATGAAATTTTTACATACTTTATATATTTAGGTGAAATTGTCTGTCGCAATGAAATTCTATATAAATGCACCAGAACGAGACGTGCCACTTTGGTCGTAAAAATATGGCTACGCTAACCTTGTTACTTGTGATTATTTCTTTTTGCGGGGTAAGTTTTACAGTTTTTTTATTAATAAATGTATGTACTTTCTAGTTTGAATGTTAACCGTAACCTCATTTGATTTTAGTTAACGATACGACTTAAGATGGTAACAAACTAAGCCTGAAACCCCTTGAGTTAAGAAGGTCATCAGAAATGCCTTTGCACTATGTTATGATTGCATTACAATGTTTTACTTCACGAAATATCACATTTATATTTAACATTATCTTCCATATATATAATTAGGTTTTGTTCGCGACTTCGCTCACTTTAATGAATTTTTTCTGGATGAAAGAATCCTGTGTGCTTTTCTGTACACCATATACATAGTGATCGTTTGATAAGTTACAGTTTGAAAGTGCAATAAACAAACAAACTCACATTGGCGTCTATAGTATTAGTCAGAATGAAAATGCAGTTATTTTGAGGCTAGATCACGTCAAAAATATTAACGTATCGTAGGACTATGATAATTCGATATGGATTTTTCCGTAGGCAATTTATCTATTTATTGACTGTATTTATTAATTATTGTATTCAATTGTTCCTTTCCCTTTTTTTAATGCCCAACGGGCAGTGATCAATTTATTTTGTACTGTATGTGTAATCATTTCGATTTTAAGATTTAATTAGCGAGCCCGGCAGACCTTGTCTCGCCCAAATTATTAAAAAATCCTTGACAAACTATATAACAAAACCTTCCTCATGAATCACTATATCTGCTGCTGAAACCCGTATGAAAACCCGTTCAGTAGTTTTTGAGTTTATCACGAACAGACAGACAAAGAGACGCGGTAGGGGACTTTGTTTTATTCTATACTAGCGGGCTCGGCAGACGTTGCCCCGCCCTGATTATAAAAAAATCCTTTTACAAATTATCCAAAACGTTCCTCATGAATCACTTTATGCACTCGTGAAAACCGCTTGAAAATCCTTTCAGTCGTTGTTGAGTTTATCGCGAACAGACAGACGCGATAGGGGACTTTGTTTTATACTATGTAATGACGATAAAACAAAATAAAATAAAAACATTTTAAGAGAGACTTCAGGGAACATACATTGACTAATTTTTCTTCTTGTCTACTATTTCGTGTTTATTGCTTATCAATTAGGCATGAAAAAAATTGGTGCATGGAACAAAAAATTTTATTTCTTTGTTCTCTTTGTATTTAATCTCAAGTTATGCTTATAGCATTCACCATTTCCAATAAAGCCAAGGCATATTGAAAATGTAATCAATCTTTATTGTCATTCTACAAGCAAGCAGGAACAAACTAAGTGCTCACTAAAACTATCCTTATGAACAGAAAGAAAAAATGGTAAATCCAGTAATGAGAAATTAATTCGGAATAACCTGAATTCAATCTAAGGAAGTTGATAAATCTATGGTACCGTTCACTGTTATTGCCGTTGAGTTATTATTAAATTTACTAATTTGATTCTATGTTATAATAGCGTATTATATGTATTATTGAATACTATATTATGAATACTATTTTACACAGGTATCACACGCGCATTATTTGGGACGCGTACGTACTTATGCTTACGTCCCGACGACCGCAATCACAAACGAAGCGATATTGCCACAATGCGAGTACGATTCCTGTCGCGCAGCTATTGAAGAGCTTGCTGCTTTGATCCAAATTTTAAAAACTTTGGAGGACGGTCATTCGAATTGTGGTTTAAGTGAAGAAGTTATTATGACACTAGTAAACGCGTTGATCTATACCGCTACACAAAGTTGTAAGAGCAATATTATAATTTATCCAGACGGTAGTGGAGTTGGTCTTGTAGGCGGAAATAGTGGAGTGGCAGGTATAGGAGGAGGTATCGGCGGATCTATAGGAGGTGTAACAGGTATTGGTGGAGCTATAGGAGGAGTAGGAGGTATAATAGGAATAGGAGGTTTAGGAGGAGTAGAAGGAGTAGGAGGTATAGGTGGAGTAGGAGGTATAGGTGGAGTAGGAGGTATAGGTGGAGTAGGAGGTATAGGAGGAGCAGGGGGTATAGGAGGTGCAGGAGGTATAGGAGGAGTAGGAGGTATAGGAGGAGTAGGAGGTATAGAGGGAGTAGGCGGAGTAGGGGGAGCAGGAGCTATAGGAGGAGTAGGAGGTATAGGAGTAGTAGGAGGTATAGGCGGAGCAGGAGCTATAGGAGGAGTAGGGGGTATAGGAGGAGTAGGTGGTATAGAGGGAGTAGGCGGAATAGGCGGAGCAGGAGCTGTAGGAGGAATAGGGGGTATAGGCGGAGCAGGAGCTATAGGTGCAGTAGGTGGTATAGAGGGACTAGGAGGTATAGGCGGGGCAGGAGCTATAGGAGGAGTAGGTGGTATAACGGGAGTAGGCGGTATAGGAGGTGTAGGAGGTATAGGAGGAGTAGGAGGTATAGGAGGCATAGGAGGTATAGGTGGAGCAGGTGGTATAGAGGGAGTAGGAGGTATTGGCGGAGCAGGAGCTATAGGAGGAGTAGGAGGTATAGGAGGAGTAGGAGGTATAGAGGGAGTAGGAGGTATTGGCGGAGCAGGAGCTATAGGAGGAGTAGGAGGTATAGGAGGAGTAGGAGGTATAGGTAGGAGTAGGAGTAGGAGGTATTGGTGGAGCAGGAGCTATAGGAGGAGTAGGAGGTATAGGAGGAGTAGGTGGTATAGGCGGAACAGGAGCTATAGGAGGAGTAGGAGCTATAGGAGGCGTAGGAGGTATAGGAGGCGTAGGAGGTATAGGAGGCGTAGGAGGTATAGGAGGCGTAGGAGGTATAGGAGGCGTAGGAGGTATAGGAGGCGTAGGAGGTATAGGAGGAGTAGGTGGTATAGGCGGAGTAGGTGGTATAGAGGGAGTAGGAGGTATTGGCGGAGCAGGAGCTATAGGAGGAGTAGGAGGTATAGGAGGAGTAGGAGGTATAGGAGGCGTGGGAGATATAGGAGGCGTCGGAGGTATAGGAGGAGTTGGTGGTATAGAGGGAGTAGGTGGTATAGAGGGAGTAGGAGGTATTGGCGGAGCAGGAGCTATAGGAGGAGTAGGAGGTATAGAGGGAGTAGGAGGTATTGGCGGAGCAGGAGCTATAGGAGGAGTAGGAGGTATAGGAGGAGTAGGAGGTATAGAGGGAGTAGGAGGTATTGGTGGAGCAGGAGCTGTAGGAGGAGTAGGGGGTATAGGTGGAGCAGGAGCTATAGGAGGCGTAGGAGGTATAGGAGGAGTAGGTGGTATAGGCGGAGTAGGCGGTATAGAGGGAGTAGGTGGTATAGAGGGAGTAGGAGGTATAGGCGGGGCAGGAGCTATAGGAGGAGTAGGTGGTATAGCGGGAGTAGGCGGTATAGGAGGTGTAGGAGGTATAGGAGGAGTAGGAGGTATAGGAGGCGTAGGAGGTATAGGTGGAGCAGGAGATATAGAAGGAGTAGGATGTATAGGAGGGGTAGGGGTATAGAGGGAATAGGTGGAATAGGGGGAGGAGGAGCTATAGGAGGAGTAGGAGGTATAGGAGGCGTTTGAGGTATAGGAAGTATAGGAGGAGTAGGAGGTATAGGCGGAGTAGGCGAAGTGGGAAGTATTGGTGGAGCAGGTGTCATAGGAGAAAGTATTGGTGGTGTAGGTGGTATAGGAGGTGCTGGGATCGTTGGTGGCGTAGGAGAAGTCGGTGGTGATGCTGGTCTAGGAGCTATTGCAGGGGTAGAAGGAGCTGGTGAAATAGAGGCTGGTGCCTTAGAAGATGTAGCATGGGGAGCAGGAGGGTAAATTGTAGGAGGGATTACAGGTTAGGCGGTGAGTGTGGATTTGGAGGTGTTGGAAATATCGTTAGTTGAGTATTCTGAAACATGTAATAAAACAAAAAAAAATATGTCTAAATATGATTTTAGTATGTATATCTTATGGAAATTATATTTTATATATCGCAAATATTAATTTGTTGTAATTGCAGTTTGTATATTTTTACAACTTTATTGATAATGTTGTAAATATGTATCGTATATACGGAATAGAATTGAATTGATTTTTATTATTGCTGAAACTCTAGCTAAAATCTTAATTATTATATGTAACCTAAATTATTATTACAGCTCAAATATAAAAAATACATTAAAACAAGTTCAAGAGTTATCGAGTGACACATGGTGTTATAATGTATAGACACGGGCATTTTACAATCTAATTAATATTATAATTAATTTAGAAATATAAAACAGATACTCTAGATGTAAATAATTTATAAAAGTAGATAAAATTGTAAAGTTTTAGGAAGTTGTATAATAAAAATAGTTGTTTGTATATAATACATCTACTTCATTATTTTTCACAAGCTTTTCCTCGAGGCTTCACTCGCGTTAATGTATATTATATACCTATAATTATATATATATATATATATATATATATATATTTATGTTATAGCAGGCAATCGAACATGTGGGTTACCTGATGTTAAGTGATCACCACCGTCCGTAGACACTAACAACACCAGAGGAGTCGAAAGTGCGTTGCCAGCCTGTGTTTGGGGGAAAGGGTGGGAGGGGGAAGGAGAGGGGGAAGGAGAGGGGGAAGGAGAGGGGGAAGGTGGGCCTTCGGCGCTCCCGCTGACCGAACGAAACACAACAATGCAAGTGCTGTTACTTCACGTCGGTTTTCTATGAGAGGGTGGTACTACCCCGGACGAGCCGACCCATTCATACTGAAACAAGTAGTAGTTACAGCGTGGCTCTACCACCTAAGAAAATATCTATAATATAATATAAATATTTTGGGGGGTGTCTCCTAAAGAGGCGTGAGAAAGGGGGGGGTGAGAAGGTTTAGTTACAATGGCGGAGGGGCGCTGCGAGCTAGGATTTTTTTGTTTCAAGGCAGGACAACGTCCACCCGGTCCGCTAGTAAATAAATCTATACATATAATAAAAATGAAGTGTCTTTATGTAATATCAAAATAAAAATTTTTTACTACTTAGGTACGAAAGTATACACACAACTGATAACAAAAATGCAATTTTTTTAAAAAATTTGTCGGCCTGTCTCTCTGTCTGTCTGTCTGTTTGTTCTGGGTAATCTCCGAAACGGCTAGACCGATTTTAACAGGTATTTCACTGACAGATAGCTGAAATTACAGCGGGTTTCTTAAGCTACTCTAAATTAGACTAGGTATTAACCGCGGCTTCGTCTGCAATGCTATCTCCAAAACGATTGGACCTATTTTCACCAAACTTTCATCAGGAGATAGCGGACATCATTTCAAGTAATTTAGTCTATTTTAATTTAGACTAGCTGTTAACCGTGGCTTCGCCCGCAATACTATCTTCAAAACAGTTCAACCGATCTTCACGAAACTTTCACGGACAGATAGCTGACTTTATAAAAAGTAATTGAAGCAATTTTATTTTATACTAGCTGTTAACCGTGACATCGTCCGCATTGCTATCTCCAAAATGGTTCGATCGATGTTCACATAACTTTCACTGGCAGATAGCTGATCGTATAAAAACTAATTTAAGCAATTTTAGTTTATACTAGCTGTTAACCGTGGCTTCGCCAGCAATGCTATCTTCAAAACGGTTCGATCGATCTTCAGATAACTTTCACTGGCAGATATCTGATCTTATAAAAAGTAATTCAAGCAATTTTTGTTTATACTAGCTGTTAACCGTGGTTTCGCCCGCAATGCTATCTCCAAAACGGTTAGACCAGTTTTCATGAAACTTTGACTGGCAGATAGCTGACTTTACAAAAAGTAATTTAGGTAATTTTAGTTTATACTAGCTGTTAACCGTGACGTCGCCTACAGTGCTTTCTCCAAAACAGTTAGACCGATTGTCATGGGATTTTCACTGGCAGATAGCGGACTTTATAAAAAGTAATTTAATTTATTTTAATTTAGACTAGCTGTTAACCGTGGCTTCGCCCGCTGTGCTGTCACCAAAACGGTTACATCGATTTTCACGGGATTTTCACTGGTAGATAAAAAACAAAAAAAAAAAAAATTGAGGTTATTCTATTTTAGATTAGTTGTTACTCGGGATTTTGTTTGAATGAAATTTAGAAAAATTTAAATTAAATTTTTATTTTTAAAAGGAGAAAAAATTATAAGGTTAATATTTAAAATTAGAAATAAAAATTATAAAAAAAATAAAAAAAAAAGGGGTTTTCTAAAAAAAATTTTAAAAAAAAAATGAAATATGAAAAGATTTTAAAAATAAAATTTTTTGGGGAAAAAGAAAGAATTTAAAATTTTAAAAATAATAAAATTATAATAATAATAATGGAAATGAAAATTAAATGTGATGAAATGTAAATCTTAATAATAATATTTTAAGTTATTGTTTCGTCAGTTCCTTAAACGGTGTACATCGTGAGCACTGAGGTAGTTATATGGTGGGTTAAGGTTCCAAATGTCTTACTGATGACAAACCTCATTTGGCACGCTCTTTGTATTTATATATCTAATGTACACGTTACATGTTACTTTTAGTGGCGTGCGCGTCGTACTTACAATTTTCTTTAAAGAGCGTTTCTGTAATTGTACATAGCCTCACAATTCTATAATTCTTTAATACGATTTAAAAAAACGCGTGCGGAGCTGCGGGTACAGCTAGTTATATAATAAATATATGAATTCTCGGGACGAAAAGTACTCTATGTCCTCTTATGTATCCCTGTCAACATGATGATCGGCTAAATAATTAAGACGTGAATGCGTAAAAATGAAAAAACTCACAAACTTAACTATTTATAATATTTATTAGAAGGTTTCTGGGAAAATAATCTTAGTTTTATTTGTAAGATGAGTCTTCGTAAGTCGCGGTGCTTGAGTGGCTTGCCCGGTAGAATATCAATCCCATGTTCGCAGGTTAATAATAATTAACCACAGGCAATAAATTATTCTGAATTCCTGTATATTTACTAATTTAAATTGGTAACACTGTCCGCTGACGGTGACGGAAAACAGCGTGAGGAAACCGGAAACTGAGGAATGTTCTTGTACTACCGCCGTATGTAGGAAAACATAGAACTATGTATTTCTCGGAGTGTAAAATCGCCAACACGTAGTTGGCAGGCGTGGTGATTATACCCATACCTTCTTTCGGGAAGAGGCCTATGGCCCTATAGTGGATGTCTTACAAGCTCATGATCATTGTAAGACGACTAAACATTGCGATTTCATCTGCGTATTATTTGGTATACACAGAAAGTATATTCTTCCCCAGGTCTCTAGCTACGTCTATGGTAAATTTTATCGCAATCAGTTCACAGGTTTAGTAATTAAAAGCTAACAAACAGACATAGTTATTTTCGTTTTTATGATATTGGTGTGGATTCTAATAAACTAACATATTAATAAATCTATATACTGTACGTGCAATTTTTCCCTCATAATTTCGTAATGTGTGTCTATTCTAGTGGACATTGATCACTAATGTGACATTTAAAAAAATCTGTCCGTCTGTAAAATCGGTCGATATATTTTGATGAAATTTTGTACACGGAAAATATATATTACATTCCTTAATTGATAGACGATAAATGTTATCAATATTAATTTTAGTAATGAATTAAAAAAGGAAATATTTCAAAAATTATTAACTTTACAATTATTGTAAATGTAAAATTAATAATTGTAAAATATAATGCTCCAAATACAATTAGTGCCAGCGCGCACTGCGGTTATTTCCGCGCGAAACTTTTTCGCAAAATTTGTAACCTATAGACTTATTGCGTAGCAAGCGTGCTCGCAAAGGGGCGGCTACGTCCAATGAATGATAATAGCGCACTGTAAAGTTTCTACGAGGTCCATGAGACAAAACAATCTTTTGTAGTGCCAATGATGTATTGATTTTTTTAATACATAGGTTTTAAGCGTTTAACAACAATAATGGTGAACGCACTAAACCTAGAGGGCTCTTAATTGCAGCTGTCGGAACACACCAATAGGTCCTTAGCGATAGATTATTTTATATATTATTACCTTGAGGGTTGTAACTAACCAAGCAGACTTAGAAAAAGCCCAATCACCATGTTATGATGTTATTACAATGTTTTCCTTCAGCGAAAGCTCCAACTCAGCAAGGATTCGAACTTATGTTAATCGATGCAGTGTGACACTATAAATTAAGCCATCGTCGAACTATCCGAAAAATGTACATTTTCTTGTATATTGTTGGCTTTTTCGCGTTATATTTTCTATGCTGTCAAGCGACTGTTACTAATTGTACACGAATTTAGCAATATTCTATACAGCTTACATTCACTTAAATTGAAAAATCGATATATCGCTGTTCTTGACCATCTGACAGTCATTAAATGTAGCATTATAAGTTCCTTAAGCTAGATAGAAAATTATAAAAAATTGTGTGGTTTTATGAAACCACGGTAAAAGTGAAACTTTTTTTCACACTATAGACATTTAACTAATAATAGTCTATACACTACACGGTCAGCTGCTGCGAACTATAGGCGCCGCCATATTGGCCCTGGCTGCTCTGACGAGCGCCTTTCACTTTATCCCTACTCCGCGGCCGACCATCACGCGACATGCAACACACAGACGAAAAAGTTTGAGACGATGAAATAAAAGTTTCACTTTAAAAATTGACAAGAATTTATATAATATAGCGTACTCAATGAAAAATTGTATATTATCAGGCGTATATTATTATTGTATGGCCATGATTGTATTTATTAATAGCATAGAATGAAACCGCTATTGATGTGTATGTGCCACTCTATGTACTACTCAATGGATTTAGATATGAATTTCGTTATCGTTTGAAGAATATCTTCTATCTATATATAAACTACATGCATATTATATTTATAGAATGTAATGTTATCAAATACTTTTTTTTCGGTTTATTTCATGAGTAATGCTGACAAAACTTTATTAAATATTAAATACATCGAAATGAAGTAATACGCAATTTTATATTTTAAAATTAACATCAAAATCAAAAGTACTTTATTCAATTTAGGTCTTAAGAAGGCGTCAATGAATCGGCAAGAAACTCGAACGTGTTTATCTTTTTAACGTACATATTTTCAAAATAGATAATATATTATAGTTACAACATATTGGATGCACAGAGAGAGGTGTTCATTCAATAATGTTCCTAAAAGTCCATAAAGATATACAACTCTATCTCCTAATAATAGCCCATAGTAACAATTTATCTTTTTAATATATTATGGGTTATTTCCGAAACTGTTTCACCAATATACTATTAATACTTATTATGTCAGATATGTTCATTACACTGGCTTTTAATTTAGGTCAGAACTGCCCTTTAACTCATATCATTTCATCAATATATTAGGAGATAATGCAGACTTAAATTTACCTCGCGACATAATTATATATCTACTAGTGGACCCGGCGGATGTTGTTCCGCCCTGACAATAAAAAAACCTTGAGAAATTATATACATAAACCTTCCTCATGAATCACTGTATCTACTGCTGAAAACCGCATGGAAATCCGTTCAGTAGTTTTTGAGTTTATCGCGAACAGACAGACAGACAGACGTGGCAGAGGACTGTGTTTTATACTATGTAATGATGTGACAAACTTACGAAACCTCTGTAAACTTCAGGAACTGTAAATATTAAAATGCACAAAATGAATCAGAACGTGTGTCTATATGGCTTGAACGTTTTTAACGCAACATTAAAATAAATTGCAGCCATGCGAAACCAGGGCCGGTCGCTAGTTATGTAATAATAGACAATTTTTTTACAATTTACTATCATAGGTTTGGACGTGACTATTTTAATGTAGAATTTATCTTAATTGTTTTTTTTTTGTACTCTTTGTATAAAATGAACAGCGTCTATAAAACATGTTGCGATAAAACCATTTATATATTTAAAGTCAAAATATCAAATGTATTCAGTGTGTTAAATGAATATGGCTTGGTTTACTGCATTTTTAATAGCGACATCCCTCCTCGGGGTAAGTATAAATTATAAATACCTATTTAAAAGTTATCTTGAGATACGTAACAAAATCGTGTTTTGTATGAATTTCGATTCCGTTTTACTTCTATGTTGTAATGTTTTGTACACAGAACAAATAAAATAACAAAGTGTTCATTGATTGCAGAAATGAATTATTAAATTTAAAAAAAAAAACACGTTTTTGTATATATACTATTATTTTTTGTTTTGTTTGTAGAATTTGCTAGCACAACCGATCACCTATACCCTCGTACCGACTTCTTCGATTCCAAGTACTCCAATCGCTTTAAATGATAGAAATAGATCCTGTCGTGACGCGATTGAAGAGCTTGGTGCTTTGGTGCAACTTTTGAAAGAGCTCTCTAGTGACGAAAGCTGCGGTGCCCGATTAAGTGAAGATGTAATTATAAGATTAGTAAATGCGCTGGTATATGTGGCTACTTATACTTGTAAAGGTACTGGTTATAATCCAACTCCAATTGACATATTAAATGGAGGTATTAGTGGAGTCGATACCGGTGGAGTTGCTGAAGCAGAAAGTAGCCCAAGCACTGAAAGTGTTGCCGAAACTACTACTGACGCTGCAGGAACCGGAGTTGTCGAAGAAACTAGTCGTGCAGAAAGTTCGACGACTTAGAAAGTGCTCCAAGTTAAAAAAGGGACCCTAACTATATAACCCTCTACATATATATCTTTGTTTATCAATATAATTGAAGAATTTTCTTATAGTATATAATATTAATGCAAAAATGAAAATTGGGTCCCGTTATTTTATATATAGCTTAACATATTACGCAACAATGTTAAGCGAGTGTAAATTTATGATGTAATAAAACCCATATGTAAAGAGATTATAGTAAAAAAAAAATTCTATGTTCAAAATTCAAAATTCTTCAAAATCATTCAATTGGTTCATATTCTAAATCTGTAACATAATAAAAATTTTAAAACGTCATTTATTTTTATTGTACACCTAAAAGAAAAATACGCCCTTTTTTATCGTTACTAATATTGTAAATGTGAATGTCAGTTTGTTTGTTTGTTATGCTTTCATGCCTTGACTGGTCAACTGATCAAAATTATATTTTGCATACTCGTTTTCAAGGGTACAGAAAAGGACATAGAGTACCGCCCTTACTCACAAAAAAAGCACTGTTCCCGAGAGATATGTCAAAGTTACATAATACGAGAGAGCAAGAACTAGTGATCAATAAATTCACGCAACGTCCAAAATTATGTGATACATGTATTGTAACTTTACATAAGGTACTATGTGATTGTAACATTGTGTAAGGATATTTGACAATAATTTGCTATTTAGAAAAAAGTTTATATATGGAATTAAACTCCTTTGTTGCCTATTTCAATTATATAAATATAAAAAATCGTATTTAACAGCAGATAACGCATAAACTCGGCTGTGAAAAAAGTGCGGAAAACATAAAATTTCGAGGTCACCTTTTTTCCGAAAATATTCATTTTTTACATGGTTAAACAATAACCTTGTTTGTTTTTGTGATATTTTTTTCGTAATAAGTGTATACTCATATATAGGTTAGTTTTTATTAATATCCATTAATAATTTTAGCCTGTATTATATAATATGACAAAGCACAGAGGTGTTCTAAGAAGAGGTTTTGTAGGGGAAAGTGGGGGAATCAGGGACGGTGGTTAATGGCGGACACGCTAGTATATGTTAGAAAGAAATTTAAAATATTTCGAATGATGCAATATGAATGAATAAACTTCGAACGTAGGATCAAAGAGGAGTGGTGAGGTGAGGTATTGCTCACTGCGCAAGGTAAGTAAACTTGATTAATTTTCAACAATTTCATGTTATATTTTACCACAATTGAACATCTGTCTAGTGTTATAGGTAAAACATAGAAATCTGGTGTTTTTATGAAGTAACATGTAAACACTGCTTAGAGTTTGGATGTGCTCGCCACATGTATTGCGAAATTCTAACCTCAAATTTAAATGGAGTAGCCGGGGTAATGGGGGACGTCCGCAATTACCCATATACAGCTTAGTAGAAGAGCTACATATTTATTATAACGATAAAATTAAGGCTTCAAGTAGAATACATACAGATTTAAAAAATTCTTATACCCTCATATTTGCAAATTATTAAATTGAACAAAGTAAATTCAAAATATGACAAACAAAATAAAAAAAATATCATAAACTATTTATATTTCAGATGCCATGAATTACCAAGGAAAAAAAACGAAAACCTAACACAAATTAGAGGAATTAGAAAAAGCTGTTCAGGACGTCAGTAGTTAAACACTTATTAGGAAAAGCAGTTATTGCTCATTTTGCACAAAAACCACTATAGACGATATAACTATAACCCCTAAAACGGAACGAAAAGCTATATAAAAGAAAACAAAAACGAAAATCTTAAGAAAGAAAGATGTAAAAAACCTTAAAACATGTGAAGATTATAGGAACACTCAAAACATGTACGAATTATCCAAGAAAAAGAAAGTTAGTAAAGGTAAAACAACGACGAACGATGTTGAGGAGTATTATTGTGTAATCTGTGGCGAAAAGTACGAGCACCGAATTACTGAACATTGGAGAATGTGCTACAAATTTTAATTAAGGACACAAGAACACTTCGCTTGTGGTGCAGGCAAAACAAAATGATTTTTATGTGAATTTTGTACTACTTATATATGTCCGTGATTGACCCATATAGCATCCGTATTTACCACACATGCTTTGGGGTAAGGCTGGACACCAGAGGTTTCGGTTTTTGTTAATATTTGATTTTAATTTGAAATGTTATCTTCGTTGATTATCAGAATATAAGGATGGTAACTGAATAATTCAAGAAATCATTAAGCAATAAATAACATTTGTAACTGAAATGAATGTCAAAAAGGTTCTATTTTTAGGGAGCTCAATGAAACGCAACCGTACCGCACGACGTATATAATCGGAGAGGTGCAACATGACAGCTTAAAACTATTATAAAAATATTACATTATATAAATCTACCTACATATATCACAGTAACTTCATTTAGTTTTGTTTTATTTCAGTTTCCTCTTCAGTCTTCGCAATTACCCCACTCTCCCCTATACCTAGTCAGGTCAGTTCTGCCATAACCATATTATTTTCGTATACTGGCCAGATATACTTCGACTAATTTTGAAAATAGACCATTCGCGCTTTCCGTAAATAAAAGAGAAATTTTTATTTATTTTCAAAGATGGAATGGTCGGTCTGCAAAAATCAAAAATAACACTACTATTTGTTTATCGCACTATCAAACGGTACACTGAAGACTCAAGCTTCGAAAATCGTAAGAGGAGCGGCCGATCTCGCACAGTTAGGACACCAACGATAATGAAAGCAGTGAAAACGTGAATCTAACGAAATCTCGTGTATAACCAAAAAATCTTTGCCCTCAGATGGGACTAAACAGAACCACGATCAAAAGAGCGTTCAGTGATGACCGGTGACTTCGAGCTTATCGTAAAAAGAACGGACATTATTTGCACGAACGAACGAAAAAAAATAGCCTGGAAAATTCCCGGGCTTCGTTACGGCGGTACGCGGGGGAAAATCTAAAGATTTAAGACATGTATTCAAAATGGGGAGGTCGTTTTGAGTAATATAAATAAAATTTAATTGTGCATTTAATTATCTTTCATTTCAAATATCATTTTTAAATAGTTACCAAAAAGTTTATTAACAATTACACTAGAAGCTTTTGACAGGATTTATGACCCGACTAGACATATACTTAACTGTAACTGCTGAATCTAGTTCACACAGACACAGAGGGATCACAAATTTATTCGAAATATCTTTTGGGTATTATTCCGTTAGAAGCAAGAGGTACCCATAGTTTAAGCGATTATAGGATATGCCATGCCTACAGGGTCTGATGCTGCTCAAGTCAATGGCTATAAAGCTTTGAGTACTAATACAATAGCAACTGACAAAGAATTAAATTAAAACAAAAAATCAATTTAATTTAATTTAATGAAAATCAAAACCTGAGCACTTCTAGTGGAGAGTGCTTAGGTCTATTGAGTATATTTTGTTAATGAAAATACTAAACTATTTGCCTTTAATAAATGCCCACTGATATTAAGACATAATTATTCTTAACATTTGCAAATTAGTTCGTTTATTTTATAAGGAAATAGTTTTTACTCACGGCTTCGCTCATCTTACTGTCGATTTGACCTTTTGGGAACAATACTTTTTTATTAGATGTCACCTGTCCCTATCTCCTTTTATGTATCCCTTTTTTTAACGTGGGGAAATCCCTTATGGATACCCACCCTCCCGGAGGAGAGAGTGAGTTATATCCGACACGCACGGACTAAAACCCCACGTTGTACCGACAGACCGTATTTGTTGGGGCGGCAAGGGATCGTATTCGCTACTCAACTTGGATAACCGCCCCAACGGTCCGCCTAGCGGAAGGTGGGCGAAAGCTGATAGACATTAATTCGGACTATCAAGTAATATTTACTTGGATGGCAGGACACACGCGGATTTTCAGTGTGAATTTTCAGAAAAAAATTCGATGCGTCGCATGAGATAGTCATGTCAAGAAATTATTTCCCATACATTAAAAACAATTCTATCCATTTTACTCTTCAAATATAAGTAGGTAAGGTCTAAAGACACGAGTGATTTATATCTGTTAGATTGTTTATTACAAATATAAAATTGCAAATACCTATACCAAGGTGTCTCTTTCCAATCCGGTGGATTGGTGCATATTTCTTGAGGTGCGGAAAAAATCCCAAATTATCGCAGTAATGCTCGAACTACGATGAAGAATGTCGTCGCTGCATGTTTAAGATGGTATCAATTTCATGGTATAGGTATATCTGTTATGAAATTGTTGAATGATTTTATGGTCATTGTAATGTAATTGAAATATTATAATATACTCACATACTTTATTAAAAATATAGATACTTTTAAAAACCGGTTTCAGTACTATTAATGTTTGTGCCCTATACTACCAGTACTGAATTTATAACATGACAACGTCTTATAAATCGATGAACGCCGGCTGCACACACGAAAAGCATGACTCATTGTCACGTTCCGCTTGAGCCGAGCATGCAAGCGAGAGCACGGAACAAGCGATAGAAAAACGCGTTCGGCTTTATTTATAGAATAATTCATTTCAATTCAATTCATAAAAGTATGCAATTTTTCATCAATATTTACATATGACGTTATCACGTAAAATTATCGTCCGTAAACCCACTTTACTGGTAACCAATTTTTTCTATGAATATTATAAAACAAAGTCGCTTACATGATTTTCTGTGTGTTTCTTTAGTAAATCTAAATTACGAAACGGATTTGACACAGTTCGCTGTAACAGTTAGATAATTTCTGACAATAGTTTTTATATAGAACACATGTTTATTATTATATGTATATAAAGCATAGAAAACCAACGTATTTAAATGAAACCGTAAATAGGAATATTTGGGAACTTATATTAATTACGCTATCTAAACTTTATGAGATATATGGAAATAATAGACTGCGGAATTGTGTCATTGAAAAAAAAACGTACAGTAAAATAAAAAAATTCCTGGTGGTACATGTTTATCTATTAAGGATAACCCTCAGTAAATATCTGATAATCTGGATTTAGTAAAAGACCGCCACAATGTAAATACTAGAAACAATAACAAACTGGTTCCAGGCTCAGTAAGACCAGCAACAGTTTTTTGGGTAATAGTGATAGATTTTATAACAAAGTCCCAAAACACATTACCGATTTGCCAGATAGTAAGTTCAAGTGTTATTTCAAGCGGCTCTTAATACATAAAGGCTATTACAGGGTAGAGCAATATGTGAACGATGGCGACATCTGGAAGTGACACCTCTCTCTGTGCATCCACCAATAACGAATGTAACTTTATATGTCGTTATGTTTTAGTAATCAAAAAATATGTTATGTATTATGAAAAGATAAACCAGATCGAGTTTCTTTGCCGGTACTTCTCGTTGACTGGGTTGTTTTGACGTTCATAAGTGCCTTCTCAGGGCCTAAATTGAGTAAAGAGTATTTTGATTTACATTTTTTAAATCTACAAAGCTAAAGCGGGTTGTTAGTTTTAAAAGTAAATAAAAGGTTGCAGTATTTATAATAGATGTGCCCAATACGTGACCAAAAAAATATAAATTCGGGCAATAATTTCGTAGTCCACGAAACTGCTGCTTCTACGAAGTTTGCGATACGCATGGTAAAACTTGCAGAAATCCTTTGATGGAACAAGGCGTTCGTCTCCGGAAATCCATCATTAAGTATTTTAGTGGACGATATTTTGCATTTCCGTATGGAATTGATTGGCCACATCAGACGAGTAAACATCGTTATGAAGATGCTATGTGGTGGAGCGAAACGCGTTTACATAACAACAGTGTCAACCAACGTCATGTTCAAGTGTCAACCGAGGACGCGTGAGACGTGGTAGCGGCCAATCAACTTCAGGCGGATGTGTGAAATAAGGTCCACTGTGATATTTATTGCGGAAATTCTATCGCAGTGCGCGTACTATTTATTGCGGAATAAAAACCGCAGCACAGTGTGTGGAAGCATTTAGGAATAGATTGTTCAATAAAAATTAAATAATTTTATGTTATTATTAAATCCATATATTCAGAAATAAATATTTAATATACCTTAGACTTAATAACCAAGCAGTAAAAGTCAGTAGAAACTGAATAAGCTATATCTGAACTTACCAAAAAAAAAATTATGTTATATTTCTTTTGACATACGGACAAGGTAGCGAACACTGCACTGTTACAATAGGTGGCGTAATCATTTTTGATTTCGAATATAACAGAATCGAATTCGTTTGCAAACGCTAATAAAATGAAGTAAATTTAGCGCAAAAAACACCACTTATTTCTTTCTGTGTTTACTTTTTAACTTTTTGTAATTGTTTTCACACCCAATTATACGTATGTCCCAGTACACTACGACTTTTTGCAAATTAATGTGTTATTAAATTAGTGACCCACCCCACTTCGCGTGAGTGCAATGAACTGTTATCTATACTAATATTATAAAGCTGGAGGGTTTGTTTGTTTGGTTGAACGCGCTAATCTCAGGAACTACTGGTCCGATTTGAAAAATTCTTTCAGTGTTAGATAGCTCGTTTAACGAGGTAGGCTTATAGGCTATATATCACGCTAGACCACCAGCTAGTTGATCACCAATGAAGAATGTTTCAAAATCGATGATTTTTTCCTATTCTACACGGATGAAGTCGCGAGCATAGACTAGTGGCATAAGAAGTCTGAAAACGATTTAGATTCCTTTTGCGCGTTAATGTTTACAAACATCAAAGTCATAGAAGCTACGTAAGAAGGTTAGTCAACTTTCTTTCGTATTCTAAGATATTCAATGAAAGTATATTATGGTATAAAGAGCAGTTTTGATCTACATTAAATATCTAACATAACTAAAGTATTTAATTGTTTATCAATTAACCCAATACTTGTTAAAATAGCGCTGAAAATAAGCGATATTTTTTTATAATATATATATCTTTAGGAGATAGATATGTATGATCGCAAAATTTTCTGTAGGCATTATTCGACAATTTTAGACCTTACGACTTCATTAGATTATGTCCACTTTTCTCTACTTCAAATGAATATAATTACATTTAATTTTTGTAAAAATCGTATCAAACGTTACGTAATTTAATAAAACTTAGGCAACACACAAACAGACACGAAAAGCGACTTTGTTTTATAAAATTTATAGATATAGACAGACTAGATTAAGAAAAAGCGCTGTTTATAGAAATAGTTTTTCATATTATTTTTTTTTGTATTTCAGATTATCATCTGTCCTTTTCTTTATGTCGCTAATGCTCTTCTTTGTGACTCATTTATTTGTTATCGGTTAAAAAATATTTTGAGATTGTTGGCGACGCAGCGTAAACGTAACAAATAAGTAAAATGTGTTGGCGCGCACGCGCCAAATCGGTCTGACGCCATATAGGGCGTTGTAAGGACAATCTTAGTATACCCAATTTTTAGAATTAATTCGTATTTTTTATGGTAATTATTTGAAATATCGAGAGAATTTTTGTATACTAATTGTTTTTAATATAAAATCTATGTGTAGGCATAAAAATTAGGGTAAAATGTCAATAATTGTAAAAGTAAACATTGGTAAATCATAATACGTGAAATTTCGAAATTTGTGTTAAATTATGTGAATTTGATATAAATTATATTTAAAACATTGTAAAATTAAAGAATATAACATTTGCGAGTAATAAAACTAACGAGAAAGGCAAAATACGGCCTAAATGAAAATTGTAGAAACAAAATTCTTGTGTAAAAACCGAACATTTTTGTGAATAACTTTTTAGTTAATTATCGTAACGTTTTGCCAATTATTGAATTATATAGAGCCTTTTGAGACAAAAATAACGGTATATAACACAATTAGGTTATATTTATAGTTTGTAAAATATTTTGTAAAATATCGTAAAAACATAGTGAAAAATCAAATGTAAACAAACGAAAATGGCGGGAGCCACCGCGGCTCTCATTACGGTATAGCCTCGAACTACTTAAGCTCGACAGAGGCCCCGTAAAATCGTGGCAGGTTCATAGCAATCAGACCATCTATAGCAGAGTGTCAATCGTGTCTTCGTAAGTGTCTTCGAGTCGTCAAGAAAATTCATCGTGTTCACCGTGTTCATCGTGGTTCATCGTGTTCATCGTTCATCAAGTATCATCGTTCGCCGTGGTTCGCCGCGTTCAAGCCATCGCTACGCATCAAGCCGTCGCTACGCATCGAGGCGCCGCTCCTCGCCAGGAAGAACCCGCGTTTGGTCTGATCCGTTGCTACTGGCCTGCGTAATCTGCGACCTGTACCCGTGTACAGAGACCGCTGTATCCGCGATCCGCGTATTGTATCGTCAGTTGTAAGGACACTTGTCTGTAAAGTGTTAAATAAATTCCCCTACGGTGATCGTGCAGTTTGGTGTTGCCCGCCAGCGTCCCGGATCCTTTCCCCTTCACCCTCTACCCTTCCCCCTCTCCCTAGTCTCCTACCCCTCCTACCCCTGGCACCTGTGACTGGGCCCGGTCGTGGGTGTCTCGGGGGTCGTCCCTTATAGTTTTGTTGGTCCTTCGCTAGCCGGATCGGGACACCACAATGCCAACCGTACGATCGCCGAAACCCGGTCGTAAAGGGGAATCCGACGAAACTTCGACCACCGATTGGTCGTTGTACACGCCGACCGAGTCAAGCACCGCTGCAACAACGTCGACGAAGAAGTCTGCACCGTCGTCTGCATCGGTCCGCACCCGCTCGGCTGCCGCTGCCGCGGCCCAGGATGCATTGAAGATGCCTGCACCGAAGAACATTGGAGGACCGGAAGAGGTTCCACCGTCGTCTGCTTCGGTGCCCACCACGTCGGGAGCTGCTGCTGCTGCTGCTGCTGCTGCTGCTGCTGCTGCCGCTCCGAAACCGAGGAACATTGGAGGACCGGAAGAGGTTCCACCGTGCGTTCCTGCGGTACCGCGCCCTGCTGCCAGCAGGTCCGTGAAGTCTTCGAGATCAAGAATGTTGGAGCTCGAAGCAATGAAGAAGTTGGAAGTCGCCAGGTCGGAAGCCGCCAGGTCTGCTGCTGCCCTGGCTCAAATCGAGTTGGAAATGATCCAGTGCCAGTCCGACGAAGACATCGAAGACGAATTGGAGCAGGAACGATCCACGCATATTGAGCAGTGGGTCAACGAAAGCACATCGTATCTGAAAGAGGATACCATCAATAGGAAACAACAACAACAGGAGGAGGTCACAAGGAAGAGTGACATCAAGGAACTCGCGGACGCCTTGATCGCCGCGACCGTATCAAGAACATCAGCTGCACCGGCCGCACCGTCGAAGTACGCCGACTTGCCTGCCTTCACTGGAGCGCCGGAAGAATGGTTGCCTTTCATGAGGACGTACCGGGATACTGCAGCCATGTTCACCAACGTGCAGAATATGGCCCGCCTACGCCACTGCATACACGGGACAGCAAAGGAGACTGTTCGCCGTCTAATGTTCGCCGCCGCCGATCCAGAGGAAGTGATCGCCGCATTGGAAAGGAGGTTCGGGAAGCCGGACCGGCTCGTGCTAGCCGAATTGGAAAGCATCAAGGAGTTGCCTCGCATCGGGGACTCACCGAGGGACATCTGCCTCTTCGCCAGCCGTGTCAGCAACGCCGTGGCTACAATCAGCGCATTGCAGCTACCACAGTACCTGTACTCACCGGAAGTCAGCCGCAACGTCATCCAGAAGCTGTCGCCTCTACTACGGTGTAGATGGTTGGACTACACCGCTGGGAACCAGGAAGACCCAGAACTTGTGAAGCTGAGGAAGTTTCTGGAACATGAAGCGGATCTATGGTCGACGCTCGCACCGATAGAGGCCGCCACCGGTGTAAACAAGAGGTACAACAACGCGAAGCAGGTACATACAACCCAGTCCCAGGTGAGTGTCTCCTACAATAAAAATTGTATATTATGTGAAGGCGATCATCGGCTAATTGAATGTCGCAAATTTAAAGAAGCAACCACCGATAGGAAGTGGACAATAGTGAAGAAGAACCGGCTCTGCTTCAAGTGTCTCGGGCAGAGGCATTCTCGAGACAGTTGCAGAGCACCACCGTGCAAGAGGTGTGGGAAGCCGCATCACACCGTGCTGCACGCCGAGGCGAATCGATCGCCATCTGAGAGGCCAGCGCCGCGTCCATCAGGGGAGAGACACGCGCCGCCGCCTACGAGAGAAAAGCCATCGGAGTCATCGGGCGAGAGGTCCACGCACCGTGACTCATCAATGAACAATGAAGATGCTGCAGTGAAGAGCATCTACGCCGCCGCTGATGGGAAAGAGGTCTACCTGAAGATGATACCGGTAGATGTCTACGGACCAGCCGGCTCCACACGCGTACTCGCACTCCTGGATGAGGGGTCCACCGTGTCCCTGCTGGATGAAGAGGTGGCCCATAGGATCGGGGCTAAAGGGAAGCCTGACCTACTCGTCCTGGAGACCGTCGGGGGGAAGCTCATCGAGAAGCAAGATTCTCAACAGATCAACATCAAGATCAAAGGAGTTCACCGACGGGACAAGAGAACATTGAAGGGAGTCCGGACCATCTGCAACCTCAAGCTGGCACCGCAGCACGTCGGCATGGAGGTCATCGAGAAATGCGAACACCTGAGGAAGATGAGCGAGCTGGTCTACAGCAAGGAGAGGCCGGCTCTACTCATCGGGCAGGACAACTGGGAACTCATCGTGTCGCGACGGGTCATCAAAGGGAAGCCCAACCAACCAGTTGCCAGCCTCACCAGTCTCGGCTGGGTACTGCACGGCTGCTGTACTGCAAACAACATGTCGCCAGTGAAGTTCGTGAATCATTGTCGACAACCGAATGAAGAAGCAAACATAGAAGAACTTATAAAGCAACACTTCGAATTGGAATCAATCGGCATACAGCAGCGGCGCCCCAGCAACGACGCGGATGACAGAGCTCTCAAGATCCTAGAGAGCACCACCAAGCGACTACCCGACGGGAGGTTCGAGTCGGGGCTACTTTGGAAGTCGGACAACGAGGGACTGCCCAATAACTACACCCTGGCTCACCACCGATTGAAGGGCATCGAGAAGAAGCTCGACAGGGACGTCGCATTGAAGAATGAATATGGGAAACAAATCCAGCATCTCCTAGACAGTGGATATGCTGAGGAGGCACCGTCCAGTACTACGACAGGAAGAACATTCTACCTGCCGCATTTCGCCGTGGTACACCCTATGAAGAAGAAGATACGCATCGTCTTCGACGCAGCCTCACGTTACGAAGGGAAGAGTTTAAACGACGCACTGCTACCGGGACCAGACCTACTACAGTCTCTGTTCGGAGTCCTGTTGAGGTTCCGGCAGGGGCCAGTTGCAGTGGTCGCCGACATCAAGGAGATGTTCCTCCGCATCAAAATGCGGGAACAGGATCGTGACAGCCTCCGCTTCCTTTGGAGAGGTGAAGATCGATCTTCGAAACCAAAGGAATACAGGATGACATCGGTCATCTTCGGAGCAGCATCGTCACCAGCAACCGCGATCTTCGTAAAAAATCGCAACGCCGAGGAACATCGAGCAAGTCATCCCGAAGCAGTCGAGGCAATCATACGAAACCACTACATGGACGACTACCTGCAGAGCTTCGCGACACCAGCAGAAGCTATCAACACCGCGGCGACAGTGGACTCCATACATAAGGAAGCTGGCTTCGAACTCAGACAGTGGGCTAGCAACGAACAACGAGTACTGGACGGATTGCAACAAGGAGAAGCATCACCTACCGAGATTGCCATCGGAAGCAATGAGGAGAAAACGCTCGGGCTACGGTGGTTAATAAAAGAAGACGCATTGGCCTTTAATGGTGGCCTGCGTAACGCACCACAAGAGATTGTGGAAGGCAATCGAGTGCCTACGAAGCGCGAAGTAACGAGCGCTGTAATGTCGACATTTGACCCATTGGGGTTAGTCGCACCTTTGCTAATTAAAGGGAAAAGATTGTTACAGAATATATGGCGAGCTGGGACAAATTGGGACGAAACCATCACCGAAGAGGCGCACCACCAGTGGCTCGAATACATCAGCAGCCTGTCCACGCTACGGGACTTGAAGATACCCCGATGCCTGACACCGGCAGCGGGAGCGGGACAGCTGCACACGTTCGTCGATGCCAGCGAGACAGCGTACGCAGCGGCGTGCTACTGGAGGGCAGAGACGGATGGCATACACGTCGCACTCATCGCAGGGAAGGCACGGGTGTCGCCGACGAAGCCAGTGACGATACCTCGTCTGGAACTGCAAGCGGCGCTACTGGGGGCAAGACTCGCGAGGACGTTGACGGAGGAATTGGATATGACCATAACCGACCGATATTTCTGGTCTGATTCTAGCACAATTCTCCAGTGGCTGAAGGCAGATCCCCGTCGGTTCAAACCCTTCGTCGCGCACCGCCTCGCCGAGATCGAAGACCTCTCCAAGCCACACGAGTGGAGGTGGGTGCCTACGAGAGACAACCCGGCCGACATCGCCACGCGGGAGGTGCCGCGAACCTTCGCCGAGGACAGCCGATGGTTCGTCGGGCCAGACTTCCTCCGCCGGCCAGATACAGACTGGCCTCAAAAGAGCTTCCACCGGGTCGAGCCGTCCGGTGAGGAGAAGAAAACCGAAACCGTCCTGGTGACCGTGAAGAAAGAAGAGAGCGTTCTACCAAAACCAGAACGCTTCTCCAGCTGGATAAGACTCCTGCGAGCCACTGCTCGAGTCTTCCAGTTCATCGAGAATTGTAGACGGAAACACGCCGTCAACGTCGTGAAGGAAGAAACAGTACCTTGGAAGCCTCATCGAAAGAGGAAACAAGATAGAAGGGAAAGAAGCTCGTCAGCCGCAGCCTGGCGATGTCGTGATCATCGCCGACGCATCTCTACCCCGCAACACCTGGCCCAGAGGAGAGGTCATCGCGTGTCACCCTGGACCAGACGGCAGGACGAGAGTGGTGGATGTCCGGACTTCGAGAGGCGGAATCCTGAGGCGCCCCACGTCGCGTCTCATCATCATCGTGCCTGCAGCGTCGCGTCCACAGGATGGAGTGCACGACGGAGCGTACACTGGGGGGGAGACTGTTGGCGACGCAGCGTAAACGTAACAAATAAGTAAAATGTGTTGGCGCGCACGCGCCAAATCGGTCTGACGCCATATAGGGCGTTGTAAGGACAATCTTAGTATACCCAATTTTTAGAATTAATTCGTATTTTTTATGGTAATTATTTGAAATATCGAGAGAATTTTTGTATACTAATTGTTTTTAATATAAAATCTATGTGTAGGCATAAAAATTAGGGTAAAATGTCAATAATTGTAAAAGTAAACATTGGTAAATCATAATACGTGAAATTTCGAAATTTGTGTTAAATTATGTGAATTTGATATAAATTATATTTAAAACATTGTAAAATTAAAGAATATAACATTTGCGAGTAATAAAACTAACGAGAAAGGCAAAATACGGCCTAAATGAAAATTGTAGAAACAAAATTCTTGTGTAAAAACCGAACATTTTTGTGAATAACTTTTTAGTTAATTATCGTAACGTTTTGCCAATTATTGAATTATATAGAGCCTTTTGAGACAAAAATAACGGTATATAACACAATTAGGTTATATTTATAGTTTGTAAAATATTTTGTAAAATATCGTAAAAACATAGTGAAAAATCAAATGTAAACAAACGAAAATGGCGGGAGCCACCGCGGCTCTCATTACGGTATAGCCTCGAACTACTTAAGCTCGACAGAGGCCCCGTAAAATCGTGGCAGGTTCATAGCAATCAGACCATCTATAGCAGAGTGTCAATCGTGTCTTCGTAAGTGTCTTCGAGTCGTCAAGAAAATTCATCGTGTTCACCGTGTTCATCGTGGTTCATCGTGTTCATCGTTCATCAAGTATCATCGTTCGCCGTGGTTCGCCGCGTTCAAGCCATCGCTACGCATCAAGCCGTCGCTACGCATCGAGGCGCCGCTCCTCGCCAGGAAGAACCCGCGTTTGGTCTGATCCGTTGCTACTGGCCTGCGTAATCTGCGACCTGTACCCGTGTACAGAGACCGCTGTATCCGCGATCCGCGTATTGTATCGTCAGTTGTAAGGACACTTGTCTGTAAAGTGTTAAATAAATTCCCCTACGGTGATCGTGCAGTTTGGTGTTGCCCGCCAGCGTCCCGGATCCTTTTCCCTTCACCCTCTACCCTTCCCCTCTCCCTAGTCTCCTACCCCTCCTACCCCTGGCACCTGTGACTGGGCCCGGTCGTGGGTGTCTCGGGGGTCGTCCCTTATAGAGATGGTATTACGATCGGCAAGTCACTACTTTCTCCTAGTTAGATTGTCAATAACTTTGTAATAAAATGTGAAATATAAATGAAAATTATTATAAAAAAATTTAAACATGTAAATGAATAGCAACAACCTATCTAACTAAAGTGACCAGTAAACAAGCGACTTCAATTTCACACCATACAAAAACCATATGTTGTAATGTATATCGTATATGCCATTGTGAGCTTGTATTTACTGAGTATCTATTACCGCCTTCAATACCTACCTATTACATTTTCTGAGACACAAACGAAGGAAATATAATATTAGTCAGTCTGAACGTATTATTCATACATTTTATTGATTATCAACGTTAATACGTGACTATGCTCTTCCATAATGAAGAATATCTCAAGGATTCTAAATGCTTTGTACACGTTTACGAAATATGTAGTTGAATAAGCTATTTATAAGTAACGGCGAATGTTGCAATAAATAAATTTTATATTAACACTGAAGAACGAACGTGCCAGTTTTCATATAGAACGATGGCTGCATTGGCTAGTTTTCTCGTGATTGCCTCTTTTTTTGCGGTAAGCTCCCACACGTTTCTTTTTGTACGATCTCTAACGTTTATAATTAATCTATTTGATGAGGTAATAAAATAAGGAAGTATTTTTCTTTGATATTAAATTACTTATAGAGGTAGTGATAACTAAATAAATTTTAAGGTTCGAAAACATCATTAAAGTCATCCGTTATAGACTTAGCTAATTTTATTTTTGTTTTGTTCACGGGAATGTGTAATGGAAACAGACACATGTTACTTAGTACTTACCCCTGATTCAAAGTCGGATAATAATAATAATAATATATAAATTTGGCTGACCTGATGTTAATAAGTAATCTGTGAGATTTTTGATGTGAAACATCTATAGGCGTGGGTAAACCTGATTGTTGGCGTGACGAGACTTGGCAACGCGATGCCATGCGCAAGCGACTGTGCGCAATCTCTCTTGCCGCACTGAGCTCTATACCTATAGTGTATACAGTGTTGTTTACTACGTTACACATGTGTTTCACATCTGCCAGGCGTTTTTCTAAAAGTTATCTACTAACCGTCCTCAGATTAAGAATATCTCGTTAAATACCTCCAGATGTATTCCGACAGCTGCACTTGAGATCATGTAGAGTGCTCATTAGGCTTAGTGTGTTACCATTTTAGGCCACGTCAAACGCTAAAACCTATAACAATCTATACATATAATAAAAAAAGTAATGGGACGAAATCTGTACATTAGATATTTTAAAGAAAAATTATTCTGGTGGGGCTTAGTATAATTTTTTCCACGGTTTTAAAAATCCTTGTCTGTCTGTCGTTTCTACGGGATTTTCCCAAAACTACTGGATGGATTTTGACGAAATTTGGCAATAGTAACAGTTTATATACCGGTATAACATGCAGGATATGTTTTACATATATAACACATTCGTATCATTACATAGTATAAAACAAAGTCCCCTACCGCGTCTGTCTGTCTGTTCGCGATAAACTCAAAAACTACTAAACGGATCTTAATGCGGATTGTACCAGTGGATAAAGTGATTCACGAGGAACGTTTTGGTATATAATTGGTCGAGAATTTTTTATAATCAGGGCGGGACAACGTCTGTCGGGCCCGCTAGTATATGTATATATACATATATGTATCATACTATATATGTATCATACTTATGAGAAAATACAAAAAAGAAGGCTATTATAGGGTGGTTCAATATGTAAACAATTTTGATGACCGGAATTAACACCTCTCACTGCACAATCATCAAAAATGAACGAAGCTATATAGCTGTATATACGACATACAACTAGATGCTGTAGTGTCATGCTGCGTTCGGAGAACAAAATCGGTTCACAAACGATGAGGTCAATTAAGTCGTCGATATCGAGTTTTAACACACAATACAGTCCTATGATTGGACCAATCGCTGTGCTTATAATTGAAATTACACACGTACGCAGTCGCGGGCACAGTTATACACATACACTATTTTAATTAAAAATGAAATTGAGTTGACTGTCATTTTACTGAAACTAGCAATATAAGAAATCTTCATCTAAGTGATCTATTTTGAAGTAAAATTTCTTTAGGCGCGGCTAGGAGGTAACTGGACGACAATACAACGGATGTCCGTTACGGCAATATGGCGTCACGTTTCTGTACCATCCGGTTTTTAAATATTTTCGATTTTGTCAATAAATAGTTTATAAACAAATAAATAAAAAAAATATTAATAAAAAATATTAAATTAAATAATAATAAAAATCATACAATATAATGAATTATGTATATAAGAGCGCGCGATCGTGCTGCCATCTGGTTTCAACGCAAGTAACAAATTACAAAGTTTTACTTCAATCGCGTGTGACGGTTACAGGCACTTAATTTTTTAAATGTAACTACATCATGACCATTTTCTTGGTTATATCTCACGGTAAGCGGCGTGGAAACACCATATTTCCCCTTTCACTCTCTTCCATCTATAGTCAGCTCCTTACTTTTATATTCTCTACACAGTCCAACCATAGCTTCTTAAGTATTCCTATTGTGTCAAATTAATAACACCAATAAACCTTTCAAGAAGAGATTAGATATGTTATTCTAGACGTTGTCTATGTTATTTGTAACTTATTCATTGTTTCTATATTTGTTTATTGCAGATTTCGTATGCACAATGCGTTCGGACTTATACATACGTTCCTACCACAACCACGACGATAACCTCCGCTACAGCACTACCACAATGCGAATACGAATCATGTCGTAACGCCATCGAAGATCTTGGCTCTTTAATCCAGATATTAAAATCATTGAACAGTAACAACTCCGCCAGCAAAGTACTTACCGAAGACATTATATTGAAGTTAATAAACGCTTTGGTCTACAGCAGTACATTTAATCAAAAGAGCAACTCAGGTATACAAGGCTTACTTTGTAGGTCTGGGATCTGTGGTTCCAGTGGTATCAGTCCTACTCTAACCGGTAAACCAAACACGAGTGGAAAAGGAAGCATTGGCACTACCAATGTAAAAGGAGTTGATCCTATAAAAGGCGTAGAAAGCGTAACACCTATAACAAGTGTTACACCTATAGCAAGTGTTACAACTATAACAAACAGTAACTGTGGTAATAATGCAGGGAATATTGAAAATGTAGGCAGTGTTGGTAACGATGCAGATGCAGGCAAGACGGATGATGTACCTAATACAGATGGTGTAAACAATGTAAGTGGTGGTAACGTAGAAGAGACAGATACAAGTGGTGTAGATAAAGAAGGTGATACAAACAATACTGATGATGTAGGTAACGTAACAGATGCAGTTATTGCAGATGGTTTAGGTAGCGTAGCTGGTACAAATAATACAGGTGGTATAGGTAACGTAAGTGGTACAAACAATACTGATAGTGTAGGTAACGTAAATGTCACAAACTATGTAAATGACACTAGTAGTTATCCAGATAATTCTGGTGTTATAGTTAATACCGATGGGGAAAATAATACAGATGGTGTGGTTAATAAAAGTGACGTAGATAATCCAACAGGAGTAAGTAATACAGATAACAAAGAAAATGTAGGCGACCCTACTGGACTAGTCAATATAGGCAATAATGCTGGTACTACTCAAAGTACTAATGATGAAAATACCGCTATTGGAAATGACCAAGAGGGTAACGGAAATGAATCGAATAACGATGGTAATGAAAGTGTACCCTCTGGTAAATCTGGGGAAAACGATAACCCCGCTTTGGTAAATGTTGGTCTTGATGGAAACAACATTCTGTGAAGGTGTGAATGTAAATATGGGACAAACTTATGTAACCTGATAGTAGTTACTACCGACATAGTAGAAGACTACCATAAAATATAAACCTTACCTAATTTCTTAAACTTTTTTTTTTTGTAAAATATGTAGGTTTTCCTTAATCTAAGGAGAATAGAGAAAATAACATAGTGTTAGAATTTGTGCAAGGTTTGATTGCGAAAGCTACAAATTGTTATATTACTTTGTCAGATTGTGTGTTTTGATTATTATTATTTTAACTACTTTTTTAATCGCTCGAAAATATATTTATTTCTTCGTATATTGTAATATTATGAAATGTAATTATCAAATAAAGAGAGTATATATTCTGTCGTGTTTTGTTTCGTAAATATAGTTGTACGAATACTATTAAATGTAAGGTCAAAATGGTACCAATCAAGTAGGCACAAAAATAATTTACTAACCATCAATCCAGTAATCACTATATAGATCCAAATGAATTTATTACAATAGAACTCAAGGACAACAGCTGACAAAGACGAAGCCTACGGTGGTGAAACTAAATGAAGCCCACCCTGTAATTACGTATTTCGCAAGAATAAATCTATACAAAGATTGCACGTTTTAGTACACCTGTATTTGTTATTTTGTAGCTGATATTTTCCAATTTTTGCTATCGTTTTGTTCTTGCGTGATACGTAATTAGATATCAGTCTGCTTAAATATAGAACGATTTATAGCGAACATTTTGTTAAAAATATAAAATAATAATGAGTACAAACTCTAAGCGTAAATCTTATTGTTACATATCTAATACATGAATATCAAGAGTTGTTTATTCGTATTATATGCGTTGCCATACCGTTCATCCGAGTGTTACAGGTTACAGGTGGAAGAGCAACGCTGAAGCTATTACTGGTTTCATCATGAATTGGTCGGCTCGCCCGGGGTAGTACCACCCGACCCACAGAAAACCTACGTGAAGTAGTAGTGCTTGCTTTGTTGCGTTTCGTTCGGTCAGTAAGAGCGCCGGAAGACCACCTCCCCCTCCCCCAAACACAACACAGGCTGGCAACGCACTTGCGACTCCCCTGTTGTTTCTAGTGCCTATGGACGGCGGTGATCACTTACCATCAGGTGAACCGCCTGTTCGTTTGCCTCCTATAATATAAAAAAAGTCGTACCGTTATAAAATCGCAAATGAAGTCGCGGGCGGCTGTTATTATAAATATGAGATTTTTGTTACTCTTTGACGCGTTAAAGTACATGAAATTTTGCATGCACTTTAAGTGGCACAGAAGAAGACGTTGGTTACCCTTCATCCACAAAAAACATACTGTCCAGAGGGATAGTTAAACACTACATAAACGATAACAAGAGAGTTATTATACAAATATCGTTTGTATTCTTACAAACAATGTAAGATGGAAAGACTCGTTTCTGTTGCTAACCTTAGTAATCCTAAAAGCCTTTTGAGAAAAGGGATAACAATGTTATGTCTCTAGACGTAATATTAAAATCAATCTATCTGTAAGTACTATATTACACTCTTTAATGTTTATCAGTCGGTTTGTCTATTTGTGTTCCGAAACGTGGTGACGGTAATGGCTTAATTACACGTAACGAGTACAGTGGCGATCGAGACAATACAGCGATACTAGGCCGAGAGAGTCGGGTGAACGAGTGGGTGTTTATATGTATTTTGCTAATGGCGTGGCAGTTTAGATTACAAGCAGTAGCCGACGGACGGACAACTCCAAAATTGTTGATGTTAATTTTATTTACGATTGCAATATTATGCTACATCACGCTTTTGCTTGTTATCGTTTCCAAATTTCGTTTCAAAATTCCACAGGCATACATGTAGTTTGAGGCATTGAACCAATTGTACAGTTGTGTCTAAATTCCATTTACCCGTATTAGCCACTTTCAAAACAAAGGTTAATTTTTAAGTTATTAAAACAAAATATAGATAAATTGCGCACAGAATTGGCGAGTAACAGCCGAGTGTATGTTCATACGTGTCGAGCAGGATAGCGAGTCACTGTCAAGGCAAAGAAATGAAGCGAGGAGGTGGGTACTCGGCTTAGCAAACATACCGTGTTTCTATTAACACTCTTGCCACTCTGTTCGGCCTAGCACTCGTCATAATGTTCATATGTACCAAAGAGTATAATAAGTATTATAGATATGTACCGAGTACTCGGCCGAGAGCACTCTCTCGCCACTATACTCGTTACGAGTAATTAAGGCATAAACATTGTGTCGATTAGAGTGGGAGCAGTCTCTCGCTTGCCTTTGGGTATTGGACAATAGTGAAACATACGCTGTTCTCGTTTTCCTTTGAAAGTTTCACTTCTACCACATGTAAACTACACACATGTTTTCTTCAAAATAGATTAATAATACATATAACATTCGTTACATCTTTGTGCGATAACGTTTTTTTTGCCTCTTATTTATAGATAAAAGTTTGTTTATATTACTTACCACAGAAAAAAAAACATTACAAAAATATAGTATATTCTATTATTTAATATTAATGCCGCATTAATAATGCGGTTCACTATAAGTGCTGATAATATGTGCTTTGGTAATTTTTGTATTTTTATTGTAACAACTCGATCTTACTATTATAGTGACATCTATTATGAACACTGAAAATTCACGCGAGTGTCCCTTGCGCTTTGGACGGACCAATTTTGTGTCTCGAACTAACAAGAGATGTCAGTATATAACATACATTGTATAATTATTATAATGTAAAAAATCAAACACAGTCCCCGTCAATCATTGTGGCCTAAATATAGTTCGAGCTTGAGCATAGTATACTTGAGACCTGAATACAAAACAAATTTAAAATATTATTGTAGGAATCTAAAATTGGCATCTATTTATCCTTAAGTTATCTCGATGTTATATGTATATTATAATATGCATGGAATAAAAAAAGTGTGTGTGTACTTATGTACACGCGTTAGAAGTTATACTTCTTTGGCCTTACAAGATAAAAATCTTTCGCCTTATTCTACGTTTGTAGAAAAAACTACACTAACTATAGAAAAAAAGGTGTGTGTGCGATTCACACACGATAGAAGTGAAACTTCAGTAAATCCACAAAAGAATGAGATGTATATAATAGGTCTTTACCTATGAAATTGCCGTTCTGCAGTACTGACCATTTCAAATCAAAATAATTTTTGTTTGGCTAAGAATTCTAATTTCAAATTAATTTTATTTTAAAAACATGGAATTCTTTTCCAAAAGTAGTCATTTGTTTATTGATTAGTTTTACATTTTCATCGCATTTCAATCTTTTTTGTCATCATGAATACGTTAAAAATTCAAGTAATTATGGAATATGAGTACCGTCGTGGCAGCAACGCGGCACAAGCGGCACACCACATCAACGACGTTTACGGAGCTAACACTACAAACCAACGCATCACCTGTTATTGGTTTGCTCGCTTCCGTTCTGGGAATTTCGACCTGAAAAATGAACCTCGCGGTCGTCCGAAGACTTTGGTGGACAATGACGAATTAAAGGCGATTGTGGAAGCTGATGATACACAATCTACGGCTGAATTAGCAGCAGCTTTCGACGTTAGCGTCAAAACAATATTGGTCCATTTGCGTTAAATTGGCAAGGTAAAAAAGCTTGACAAATGGATGCCCCACGAACTCAATGATCGCCAGCGCGAAGTACGCGTCGAGACGTGCCTTGCAACGATGCTCAACGATGAAACGATGAAAAATGGATTCTGTTTGATAACCGCAAGCGCTCAGCAAGTTGGTTGGATCCTGGTTCAGCACCTAAACAATGCCCTAAACGAAAACTTACCCCTAGAAAAGTGATGGTCACTGTTTGGTGGTCTAGCGCCGGTGTGATTCATCACAGCTTCTTACCAAACGGGGTGAGCATTAATGCAGATGTGTACTGTGAAAAAGTGAACACAATGATAGAGAAGCTGGCACATCTTCAACCAGCATTGGTCAATCGCTCGTCTCTGCTGCTCCTGCACGACAACGCGCGACCTCATACTGCACAGCAGACGGTCTCCAAGTTGCAAGAACTGGGGTTGGAAGTTCTCCGTCATCCGCCCTACTCACCAGACCTTGCGCCTACAGACTACTACTTTTTCCAGAATTTGGATAACTCCTTGGCGGGGAAAAAAATCAATACCCGAGAGGCAGTACAAAATGCCTTTGAAGAATTTGTTGCCTCCCGTCCAGCTGATTTCTTTAAGAAGGGCATCAATAAACTGCCACTGCGTTGGCAAAGATGCATTGATTGCATGGGTGATTACTTCGATTAATACAAATAAAAAATACATGAAAAAAATTAGTTTAAATTTTTTCATACAAAACGGCAATTTCATAGGTAAAGACCTAATATATAACAAGGGTAGGATAATTACAAAGTTTATTTGTTTAAAAATGAAAGTATTTTGATTAATTTTAAAAGATATTTTATATTGTATTTAACATATGTTACAGTATACAGTAGTATTAGCTCACGTACTTTTCACATATACTAACACACGTTAAATGCTCAAATACAAGCAAGTATTAAACAGTGTGCAATATACAAACACACCGACATTTGCTCTCTCGCTCTGGCTCACTAATTACAGGCGACTATGCTTAGAAGACAGGAGTGGAGATGGTAAGAAGCATGGCACAAAGAGGAGAGACCGATAATATAAAATAGTATGTATATTTCTGTTTCATTCTTTGCCGGCTTCACCCTACACATTTTTGTATTTGTGTCTCTTACCTGTTGTTTTTCACTTCAATAATATAATAAACTTACGATGAAATTTCTTTACGTTTTAATCTAGTTACTCTACATCGTAAATAAAAAATCCGTTCGAAAATAATAACCGCCATAATTTTGTAACCTACGAACAAAAATACCGCGAAAAGTTGTTACGTCACTTACCTATCGTTTTTTCGTTGCATCCGGTTTGAAATTACAACGATTCTAAAGAAGTTTCACTTCAAAAGGTAATTAATACATTGAAAGTTTTAATACAAAGAAATACGAACAACAAATACAAAGAAACAAAATGTTGACTATAGCTAACTTAAGGGTGTCGGTTTTTCGTGACGGTGTGCGCACACATCGAAAAAATTTACTCTCATCATTTTTCCCTAACGCACCAAAAGTATAACTTCAAAATGATTCTATTTAAATTCAATAATAAAAGAAAATCATAATATATTAATCATAATTTAAAAAAAAATAGTAAAATCTAGAAATTTGCAATTCAGCTAAGTAATAGACAGCTACATTAATAACAATTCTCCGCATATCAATATAATATAATATAACATAACAATATATTAAATATAATAAAAAGTTCTTTTGTTTTCGTTTATTTTCCTATCGTATTCTAATAACTTATGGTGTTTTCTTTGAAATTTACTCTGTTCTTCTTCTTCTTTTTTAAAATGGCAACATGTGTGCGCACACAATTTTGCCAATGTCAAGTGAATGGAGCCATAAACAATGGAGATTGCGCCAGACAATTAGACAATTATCTTTATATCCAGACCGGGCTATCTACAAACAGATACCACAAAGAAAGCACATGTAAACTAAACATACGACATATTGTTAGAATACAGACATACACAGGAGCATTACACTAAAATCTAAAGTTTAATTTTATTAGTATTAATAAATTTCGACAAGCATTCTAGAATTAAATGATTATCCGTAACAAGAGTTAAGAGACACATAATGTTAGTAGGACGGGGAATAGAAGGAGGTAGAACATCATAGAGAGAGACTCTGTTTCTAGGGCAATTAAAAAATATGTGATCTGGTAATCCGTCCTCTAAGCCACATTCACAAATAGAGTGATCCCTGATCCTTATTTTATTCAAATGTACTGGTGTGCTGACGTGCCCAAGGCGTAAGCGGCAAATAATAGAGACAACATTTTTACTAACATTTCTAAATTTAAAAAACCATGGCTTTTGCGGGATATCAGTTTGCAAAGACCCATAATGCTTGCCCTTTAATTTCCGAGACAAATCCCAACTCTTTTGCCACATATCAAACAATCCTAATTTAGATAATAAGCGTAAGTCCCTTGCGTAAATTCTATAATGATCCAAGGAGCCCGACTGGATCGCAAATTTGGCACAGGAGTCCACAGTTTCATTGCCCGAAATTCCACAGTGCCCCGGGATCCAGGCAAGAACCGTACTAAAACCTAAATTGTAACACTCATACAATGCTTTCCTAATTGTAAGTATAACAGGGAGCTTATCTTTGGAACGGAAAGGGTTAGACAACATCGCTTCAAGGCAGCTTTTGCTGTCAGTAAATATAATGGATCTCGTTAATTTGTGCGCTTTTATAAATAATACAGCTTCAAGGATGGCGACAGCTTCCCCAGTAAACACTGTGGTACCAGGAGGACATCTATAACTTAATATAATTCTGTGCTTTGGCACCCAGACCGCTGCACCAACATGTCCAAAACTGACTAGCTTAGAGGCATCAGTAAAAATTGGAACCCATCCCTTCCATTCCTTAGCTAGTTTTTCTTGAAATTTACTGTTGGCTTCGACAGTGTCCTTATGAATGTCAAAATGCATTTTAATGGTTGGTTGGAAGGTCAATGCATAGTAATTAGTATCAAATAAGGGGTTGATCTCGGATTTAAAAATTGGAAATGTTAACTTGCTGATTTTGTAAAATGATTGAAGTATACAAGGAAGGTCTTGTAGCGAGTGGCGTCCAAGTGATTCAACCTCTTGCAAAAGGATCTGAAGTTTGGGGATTAAAGAATGGCTTGTGTTTTGGAAAAGTTTGTAAAGGAATCTATCTGACAGGTACTGTCGCCGAAGATACAGAGGCGGTTCTACACATTCCACTTGTAGCGCATTAATTGGAGACGATTTCATAGCACCCAAGATTATTCTAGACTGAATGCCATTTAGCTTTGTTAAAGCAACTTTAGTGCAAGCGTCAAGGCTATTGTAGCGCCAACATAATTTAATGCTTTTTGACAGGCACTTTTTCATATAGATTAGGGCTTCTTAAACTATGGGTCGCGACCCCAGATGGGGTCGCGTAGCAAAATTTTGCGGTCGCGAGAGATTTTAATGTCAAATATTTATATATACCATTTTATAACATCACTAGAGTTGGCGGAATACAGTGGACTTGCAGCATCTAGACTTAAGACTTAAGAATTAAGACGGTCAGAATCCACTTTTATTTTTGAAACTATAATAAATACAATTTTATAATTTTAGATTTTTGTATGTTTCAAAACGAATTCTAAAACTATATATTTTCATATGTATATTGTTACCTAATAAATAAATCATCAAAAAATATTAATTTATTTTTCTTTTATATTTGTATGGGGTCGTCAAGAAACTCGCAATCATAAATGGGGTCGTGAATGACAAACGTTTAAGAAGCCCTGATATAGATGATTCTTCTTACCTCCAGACTCTATAATAAAATACACATCAATTTATTATGGAGCAACGCTTTCAATAGAATTATCAAATTTAGGAGTGGACCATCCACTTCATCATCCTACATCTATCAAAAAATATTATAACTGACATGGCATTATAATTACAACAGCATAACTAATCATAATAAATATCAACAAAAAAAAAGAAATGGATGTATCAGTGTGTACACGCGCAGGAAGTGAAACTACTTTGGCTAATATTTATATTATATTGGCGAGCCCGGCAGACGTTGTCCGCCCTAATTATAAAAAAAGTCTTGACAAGTTACATACCAAAATGTTCCTCATGAATCACTTTATCCACTGGTGAAAACCGCATAACGAACCGTTTAGTAGTTTTTGAGTTTATCGCGAACAGACAGACAGACAAACGCAGTAGGGAACTTTGTTTTATACTATGTAATGATTGGCTTAAAATATATATATGTAAATATGAAAATGTTTACACACTATACGAAGTCTCGGAGTACAAGTACTTAACTATATTTTACATACTGATTTTGGTATACTACTAGACCTAGACAGATACTTATATATACTTACATATAAACACAAATACTACCTTATGCTTAACGCGTAACACAAAATGTTCGCTACCATGCCATAGAAGTTTCACTTCAATAAATAATAGTTTAAAAAAACTAAAAAAACACGCTTTCATAAAAAATCCAACTAAAAAACAGAAAATAAAATTTAATAAATTTGGATTAAGAATAGTGTAAAATAGAAATAAATGTATATTTTTGTAAAAAGTGACAAAAAAATGATAGAAATACTGATATCTAAAGGGGCTGATATTAACATGCGATGCGCCACTGTTGTTTTTTAGTTTTTAGTTGGATTTTTTATGAAAGCGTGTTTTTTTAGTTTTTTTAAACTATTGTTTATTTTTCATTTTTTAGTTAAATTTTTTTAACTTTTTTTTTCGGATTATTGCATTGTCATCGACCTTTGACAGGTGTGCAAAGTCTGAATTAAATCTGATCGTTCAAAGTAGGACAAAATCGAGCTCAAAGGGGTCGGTTACAAACATACATACATACAGGTGAAGCTAATAAAAAAGCGTGAAAAGCGTGATAATAAATAGTAAAAATAACTGTCAAAAACGAAGTTATCTGAATGCGATTGTATTGCCAGATAGTGCTTATTTAACGAAGCAAATAAAGACATAATTTTCTAACTTTATGATTTTATTAACTTTATAAGAACCTCAATCAATGTTCCCCGATAGATGGTAGATAAGTTAATAAGTCATGGTTATTCTATATGGGACGTAAATTTTACATACTAGAAAAGTTGCTTTTCTGTATGACTGATAGTTTTATAATTATTCACAAATATCTACAGTAATCCAAGAGCACTAAATGTGTTAAATATTCTTGTCTAAAATATGTAATCGCGGTAACTGTCAAAGTCCCTCAGATTTTATGTATTTCTACGACAATAAAAACTCATTAACATTGGCAAATGATACTGCGATAATAATTGAGAAAAAAAAGCTGTTTGACGTTTGTTTGAACTTTGAATTGAATACATATTTTGTAACAGTCTGCAAATAAAACTTTTGTTATTGCAAAATTTGATAGTTTTTATTATGTACGAGCTTTAGATATAGGACTTTTTTGTATCTTAATGTCATAATGACTTCCGAAGTAGAAGTTCTGAAAACAAACGAATTTCTACGGCGACGTAAGCTAAGACTTTTGCAGGTTTGAAAGATTTTTAGAGATTCGTTATTTTCATAGAATTTGTTTAGAACGTTTATATTTTTTTAAATTAATTTTAGGTTAGAGAGCAATCAAAAGACATCGCAAAGAAAATAAGAGAACGAGCAAAAGCTGAACAGTTGAAGCAGGTCGTTGACCTCGATGTTAAAAAACAAAAAGAATATTTGGAGCGACAGGGAGAACTGGTTAAAAAATTAGAGGATCTATATTCTAAAGGAATTAGTAATATTGGTGCCAGTCATAAGGGTGCTGTAGAAACAAGATATGGTGAGTATTATAAATATACCCACCTCTGTTGAAAATGTTAAAACAAAATAAGAATTTTATCAACACCATATTTTTATTTATTATTTTTGGTACTTGCACATTAACGCCACCGCAGTGTCTTTGTTTCGCAAGTCTAACTTAACATAACCGAACTGAGATGGTAGAATTGAAAAAAATAAATCAGCGAACGCACTGAATTGGCTTCAATACGTAAGTACCATCATTTTTTATGAACATTATATAATTCGTGTTAAAACACATTAATTGCCTGTTAATTTCTGGATATATAATTTCTCTACTTGGTAATACTGGATTTAATCAATAATTGCTTACATATTACACCTATAAAACTTCTCGTATGCAAATTAATAAGTAAGGTTTTAATAATGAGATAGCTTGTATTTGTTCATCAGCAAGAGTTCCATTGTCACTTCTGTTTCTACTGTAAAACAGTACTTACACTGTGCTTTTCTAGTTTGATCTGTGTGGTTGCAGTTTGGTTATATACAGCTATAAGTCATGTTTGTTCATCACTACATATTATAAAACAAAATCCTCTGCCACATCTGTCTGTCTTTCTGTTCGCAATAAACTAATACTGTGTTGTATAAAATAGCTTAGTAAATAACACAATTATTTTTGTAAAATGATAAAAATGGTTACTATTAGTTATCCTTTAGAGATAAATATATACCATCGCTGACATTTTATTGATCTTTTTAACATATACAATTCCGTAGTACATTAATTTCATTTATAGCAAACAGGTTTTGTTAACCCTCAAGAGAATCACTGGGTATGGGATACCCAGGTGTAAATTAAAAATATTTCTCCTTCAGAAATGGTTACAATGAGAAGGTGACTTTACCTAGGGGAAAAATCTCTACTATCCCCACTACAGATTCCCCACCATAGTTATCTTGAGCTGTGAATACGGACTAAAATATAGGCGGCCGTAGTCAGTCTATGGGTATGCGCTACCCAGTGCTGTTGTAGCGTCAGTATTTTGTTATTTTATCTGACTCAACGTTTTGCATAAAATTGTGTTTTTCAGTTCTTTTTTTGTATTTATATAATTAGAATTCTAAAATATCTATTTTAAAAGAATTCTGATCGGTATTTTATATAATCAGTCAGTTTTATTGTATATATTGCTTAGTTCAAGTGCATTTTTTGGAGTATTTACATTGAAATTTTACCGATCGCTTTCCTAGATTATAGAGATTTACCTGAAACAGAAGACCCTAGAGATTTGATAGCTGACAATAAACTAGAAAAATATAAGCGATGTGGATTTTGTCCCAGTTCATTAGACCGAAAAACATGTTATAAGTGTTTAAAATGTAATATTCCAATGTGTAAAGAACATACAGCCAAAATTTGTGAAAAATGTAGCTTGAAGTTATATTCTTAATTTTTTGAAGCATCAATCCATTTAAAATATAAGTTTTATAAAGTAATTTAAATGTTTGTATTAATAAAAGAATAATGAATCCATATTTTTTAATGAAGTATTATCATTCTAAAAACACTGAACTTTACCTAACTAAATAAATATCTTTTATCAATTACAGTTAAATGACGAAATAACTATCTAAAAGTACATTTAATTCCCTTTCAAATGCCGTCGGGAAAAATTTTTTATCTATAAATTCTGCCTAAATATGGTAATTTGAATAAAACACCTCATTTTAAGGGTTTATGTTGATTTTTTTCTATATTATTCAAGATAATTTTTTCTTTATGACAATTCTATGGATATATTCTTAATCTACACTGTCTAAGCTTTAAAATGAAAAAAAAAAAAATCTATATCGGATAATTTGATCGAAAGATATTATTAATCAAAGACACGCGGGTATGGCATACCCAGTGCTTCTGGATCGCGCAGCAGCGATAGTGCTTCTCTTGAGGGTTAATTGTTCACTGCTGATTATGTACAACCATTCAATCTCAAAAGTACTGCAGTCCTGGGGTGAGAATTCAAAACATTGCAGCTCAGTGACTTTTATTTTGAGGCAAAAATAGCTTTAACATAACCACTATTTTTAAACATTCTAACAAAATATAATATTTTTTTATTTAAATTAAAGAATATATATCACATTCTGAATAATATTAGCATATTAATCAATGTTTTTTTATAAGAAATAAGAATTCTTTATTTTTTAGAAGAATTGCCTGAAAAAGTAGATCTTTCTAAGTTGCGTGGAAGAGAAGCAGCTGCCGAGTTGAAGAGAAAAAAACAAGAGACACTGGATGAGAGAAAGAAATTGTTAGATAGAAAATTACAAGCAAGGTCAGTCTACTATATAAACAATTAAATAATTTTAACTTAAGTAGTGTTGTGAATATACTCAATTAGGTCTTTACAAGCTACGTCTATTGTTTATCATCACAGAAAAAGTTAGTTTCGCAATTGCTTTTAAACTATTTGAAGTCTTATTCTGGTCCATTTATCTGCAGGGAAGCTGCAAATGAACTAAGCAGAGAAAAATCAACATCGGCTTCTAAAAAGTTATTAAAGAACGGCACAGATTACACTCAGCTTAAAACAACTGGTAATCCCGAGGATAGTTCAAATAAAAACGCTGAAAATGTTGACACTAATAAGGATAAACCAGTGACAAATGATATGGCTACCCAATGGGATTTTGAGGGTTTGCCCAATGAATGGGAGCCGAATATACCTGCATTATCAATACCAAAAGATGATAGTGCAAAAGAAACAAATAATAATATTGAGACTAAATCAGATAGAAGTAGAAGACTTGATTTGTTTGCCTTGAGTGAAGAAATGCCTACAAGTTTAAGAGGCGGCCTCACAAATTTTGAAAATCGGATCCCAGTTAAACCTTCATTGACACTTGTTTCTGAGTATTTACAGAGTCGTGGAATGAGACTAAGAGAAACAGAGACAGCATATAAAAGACAAACCGAAGACTTACAGAGTATAAAACAAACTATTTTACGTACAAGGTCTTCCAAACCAGAAGGTAGTTCTATGAATGCATGCCATGTACTTGATGAACAAATAATTCCTGTGCCATCTTGGCGAGCTGAAAAATATTGTAAATTTTGTTTACACGATGTGCCTGATGCACAATTTAATATGACTAACACAGACTTCATAAAGAATTTTAGCTCAAAACAGCCTGTACATCAGAGTACATTACCTAATCCTGTCTTAAAGGAAACGTGTCCTTATAAGAGGAATAATCTTTGTAAGGGATTAAGCTTCAATAGCTTTTTATTGTCGAACTATCTAGTCATGTTAAACAAGTATAATCATCCAGCTGTATCTTATTACTACTAGGCTTAGTTATATTTATTGCTTTTGATGTTTATTATATGAGATATTCACTTTAAAAAATCAAAATGACCTGTTAAGTAATCTGTTCTAGTTAATATGATATTTGCTATGGTATTAGAATTGTAATAACATGTGAAAATAATAGATTTTCAAATATAACTGTCATGCATCACCCATAAATATGTACTTCAATAAATTATTAATGTTGCTTTGAATAGTAGAGAAAAATATTTTAAAAAAAATTGGTTGTCTGTAAAGTCCTCTCCAGACGATAATTTTACTTTTACTTACGTGATAACGTCATAAAAAACATTGATGAAAAATTACATACTTTTATAAATTGAATTACTCTCTATATATAGTAGACTAGCAGACCCGGCAGACGTTGTCCCGTCCTGATTATGAAAAAATCCTTGACAAATTATATACTAAAACGTTCCTCATTAATCACTCTATCTACCCGTGAAAACAGCATGAAAATCCGTTCGGTAGTTTTTGAGTTTATCGCGAACAGACAGACGCGGTAGGGGACTTTGTTTTATACTATGTAATGATATATGCTATACAAGCCGAACGTTTAGGCCGATAGCGCCTCTTTATCGCTTGTTCCGCGCTCATACTTGCACGCTCGGCTCAGGCGGAACGTGAGAATAAGTTATGCTTTTTCGTGCGTGCAATCGGCTTTCATCGATTTATAGGACGTTATCACGTCAATAACTGTTATTACTAAGAACAAAATTTTCAGTTTCAGCTAATAGTAATACAGAAAAGTTAACGAAATCCACTGATAGTGGTTTGACTAAAAAAAGCTCTGTCACAATCTACAACCATTCAACTAGAGATACAAGAGATGTACCCACTCATAATGAGAGACTTGTTATCCGGGAGGACCAAAGTCAAGAAGACGCCTACTCTCAAGCTATGAAAGAATCTACTGTTGCAAACGATAAAGACAGGGAACAGCAGAAAAGGATTCAAGACATGAGAAACAAAGTCGCTATGACCAAGCAAAGTGTTGAAAAAGAATATAAGGATACAATAAACTTTTTGAATTCATTACCTAAGGATACAAATAGCAGACCTATTGTAAGTACTTTTAAATCAATTTATTGGAAATAATCATAGTATTTTTTTGGTACCTCACTGAAACTTTCCACAAAACTATGTGTTGTGTCTTTTACAATATAAGTTATGGCATTACAAGGTATATATATATATCTGTTATAAGGTTGTCAGATTATTTAAGTGCAACATTTAAATTATTTTTAGAAATGTGTGTCTGTCTGTTTGCTTATTTGTATGGATCAGCATCATTGCTAATATACTATATTGACGATAGAATCTCACCAACAAAATCATAAGCACATCCTCGAATAATATTCGCTTTGTTTCATAAAAATCGGTCGACTCAATCAAAAGTTATTGTAATTTTAATAAGTACGAGAGAAAAGTAGATGAGTAAATGGACTTAATTTATTAATCACTGTTTTTTTAGATAAGGTTCCACTCAGACGAAGTTTCGGGCGCAGCTAGCATTACATAAATACAAACTTATTGCACATAGATAAACTTCATACAATATAGAAAGTGATAAGAACTTTAATTAATTACTTTCTAGTTTATAATCTATAGATTGTATTTATGTTTATTGCAACAATAAAATACTTCAATGTGTAATTTTCAGCATAAAGCATACAAGGACGAAAACCGTCAGCAAGCACAAAAGGAAAATCGTCAGCGTAAAATGCAGCAAAAATATAAACAAATAGAAAGGGAGTGCAAAAAACACAGTAGTACAGTAAATAATTTGCTAATTAGTATTTTGTATCTTTAAAAAATATATATAGTCCGAGAGCCAGTAACAGAAATATATGACCAAGTTCCTCTCAAGTGATAATTAGTAAAATGCATCAGAAAATCGAACTATAAAGTCTCGTGAACGTCAGCTAAGGCTCGGTGGGGGGGATGAGCAGTTGTAACCTCCCACGCTCGAAGAAAAAAAAAATACATTCACTCATTTCCTCTCGGCTAAAAATTTATCAAATTATAGCTAACCCAATATCTCAACAAAAAAAAAAAAACAGCTGGCTATAACATAGTGTATTGTACGTCAGCTGATGTCTCGATCATGGAAAAAAAAATCTTCACTTTCAGTGATATCCTCTCAAATAAAAATTTACCTGATGATAGCTTATATGTAGCTATTGATAAATATATACGTCAGCTGGCTGTATCTCGGTGGAAAAATCGTCAGCTGATAATTTGAAGGTCGTTACGTAGAAGTTAGCCAGAAGCATTTACTGACTATTTAAATGCATCAGCTGACTAGGTTTCCCTCGACTTACTGCTACCTGATTTTTTTTATTTATCACAGAAACATATTTAAAATCAGCTCACAAATTTTCATGTGGGAGGAAATGACGTCTTTTTAATTATTCTTGTTATTTTTAAAGATTCAAACAATACACGCTAGCATAGCATAGACAGTATTAAGGTATGCTTAATTTGTTGTTGTAAGTTGAAAGAAGAAACATCTAGAAACATTGTTGTAGTATCTGTGAAAAATCTATAAACATGTCTAATGTAACACCTTTTTGCGTTTTTTGCAAAAAAACAAAATCTATTTCTAATTTAAAATCGTTCAGTGAAGAAAATCTCATTAAGTGCAGTGCTATATTGAGTGTAAGAAAAAATAATAAACTAAGTGGACACGAGGCTGTACTTCCGACAGAAAAAGACAGGTAACATTTTATAATCATATTAATGATATTATGCTAAAATACACATTCTAATTTTTTTTTTGTACAGACGATGACGATGAAAATATTACCGCAGACAGCTCTGACAGCGACTCGGACAATGAATCAGAGAGAGATAGGTGTGACTCAAGCCATAGCGAAAACGAAAATGATTAAATAACATTGTCATTCTTATTGTAATTTTTCATATTTTTTTTATAATAAATATTTTTTATCAAGTAACTAGTTAATTTATACTATGCAAATAGATTATTTATATATTGGAATAGAACTAAAATTATTTGAATATACACGTATAAATTTAAAAAATATTGATACGGAATATTTGTTTCACCTCAACACTCATATTGGAGTGCTATGCCGAATAATTGAAGAGATGTCATTTCCTCCCACATGAAAATTTGTGAGCTGATTTTAAATATGTTTCTGTGATAAATAAAAAAAATCAGCTAGCAGTAAGTCGAGGGAAACCAAGTCAGCTGATGCATTTAAATAGTCAGTAAATGCTTCTGGCTAACTTCTACGTAACGACCTTCAAATTATCAGCTGACGATTTTTCCACCGAGATACAGCCAGCTGACGTATATGGGTCATTCCATGTCAAATCGACAAATTTTTTACCTGACCCCCTTTGATTTCGCTGAAAATTTTCTATCTTTTTCTACCCCCCGAAAGTTATTTTTCAGAATTTTTTCAAATTTTTTTTCCCGACTCAAAAAAAGTTATGAATTTTTGAAAAAAACCGCTCTTTTATTTTTATATTGCCAGAACTTTTTCAAAAATTGACCGTTTGGGAACTTTTTTTTTTCAAAATTTTTGTTTTTAAATGTAGTTTTCGAAAAAAAATATGAAAAAATTTTCAGAGTCCCAGATATATGAAATATTTTAGTTTTTTTGAAAAAACCGTAATTTTCTCAAAGTCCGACCGTTTTTTTTTTCTTTTTTTTTTGCTCTAAAAATACTTCAACTAATTCTGCAATGATCCCCGTTAATCAAAAGATGTGACGACAGTCGCTTCTAATTTTTTTTCTTGATTATAAAAAAACTTTTGTTGAATTTTTGCTGATTTTATATAACTTTGTTATGAATTTTTTTTTATTTCCTCGTGAAACCTCAAAAGTTGAAAAATAAAATTTTATTGGAGAATTTCAAGTGATTATCGTCCAAGAAAATGTTAGTTAAAAAAAAAAAAAAAATTTTTTTCTCTCATTCCATATTATTTAAATGAAATGTAGATGATATCTTTTTTACCGACAATCGATAGCTCTTAAATTATCACATTGTATCAACTGGAGGTAACTTTTAAACCCATTGTATTTTTGAAGTTGTCATATTTCAGTACCAAAAAAAAAATGTCCATAAGAGTAAAAAAATAACGTCAATGAGAGAAAAAATTTTTTTTTTTTTAAATAACAATTTCTTGGACGATAATCACTTGAAATTCTCCAATAAAACTTTATTTTTCAACTTTTGAGGTTTCACGAGGAAATAAAAAAAATTTCATAACAAAGTTAAATAAAATCAGCAAAAATTCAACAAAAGTTTTTTTATAATCAAGAAAAAAAATTAGAAGCGACTGTCGTCACATCTTTTGATTAACGGGGATCATTGCAGAATTAGTTGAAGTATTTTTAGAGCAAAAAAAAAAGAAAAAAAAAACGGTCGGACTTTGAGAAAATTACGGTTTTTTCAAAAAAACTAAAATATTTCATATATCTGGGACTCTGAAAATTTTTTCATATTTTTTTTCGAAAACTACATTTAAAAACAAAAATTTTGAAAAAAAAAGTTCCCAAACGGTCAATTTTTGAAAAAGTTCTGGCAATTTAAAAATAAAAGAGCGGTTTTTTTCAAAAATTCATAACTTTTTTTGAGTCGGAAAAAAAATTTGAAAAAATTCTGAAAAATAACTTTCGGGGGGTAGAAAAAGATAGAAAATTTTCAGCGAAATCAAAGGGGGTCAGGTAAAAAATTTGTCGATTTGACATGGAATGACCCATATATTTATCAATAGATACATATAAGCTATCATCAGGTAAATTTTTATTTGAGAGGATATCACTGAAAGTGAAGATTTTTTTTTCCATGATCGAGACATCAGCTGACGTACAATACACTATGTTATAGCCAGCTGATGTTTTTTTTTTGTTGAGATATTGGGTTAGCTATAATTTGATAAATTTTTAGCCGAGAGGAAATGAGTGAATGTATTTTTTTTTTCTTCGAGCGTGGGAGGTTACATCTGCTCATTCCCCCCGCCGTGCCGCAGCTGACGGTCATAGGGCGTCATGATACTATTGTCTGATGTGTATCACCAATTATCTCTCGAGAAGAAATAATTAACCAAATTTTCACCTGGCTCTCGTACTAATATATATCTTCTATACATATAATAAGAATGTAAATCTAACGTGTCTGTACTTTTTCGATTTTCGTGAAAAAAATTGTTGTATGTGTCTAGGTTTAAGTAATAAAATACATTTCAATCATTTTTATAAATGTCTGTCTGTTTGTATGAACACGCATCACTGATAAAGTACTGGGTTCACAATAAAACCTCACCAAGAAAATCATAAAGCATATCTTCGAGAGTAACTTAGTTTTTGTTTCATTAAAATCGGTCCACTCTGAAAAGTTATTGTAATTTCAATGAAGAATATTTCAAAATGGTGTCTTTTTTCCTTTTGAAAGCTTCCGCTACGTGTTAGTTCGCCGCAGGTTAAGTCGCAAGCAGAAGCTAGTTTGATATAAGGATGATGAAAGCGAGGTACTTGATGCAACGCAACCTTGCTATTGCTATAAGAAATCTGGTCATGTTTAACTGTACTTAAAATATTTAGGGAATATTAAAGGAGCGATGCCTTAATATTTGAGTTGAAATTATCATTTCCATTGTAGGAATTAACATTGTTATATAATTAATGAGTGTTAGTGAAAATATCTAGTTATTGTATTTTACTTCTTTCAGAAAAATAGAACTAAATTAAAATCACCAGTTAAAAATGTTGAAAATGATTTGGACGGCAGAGACTTTCAGTATTCGTGGATGCCTGTACCTGAGAGTGATGGAAATCTCGCTATACACACCATACCTAACACAATCAAGGAAGGCAAATCAAATAACATTGTTAAATTTAGCAAAGTTGATAGCTACCATGAATACAGATCTCGGCATAAGCACACTCCACCGACAAAAGAAAAACAAACTGATAGAAGAGTTGAAGCTGTTATTATTGATAACAATAGTACCAATTCCACTGAAAACTCTTCAATTAGCTCTGACGAAAACATTAGGCTTGTTGACAGAGATCCAAAATCTACTGTCAGGGAATTATCAGATGCAGAAAGAATAATTATTTACAAGATTCTAGATTCGAAAAATAAAAGAAAGTGTAGGAAGAAAACTAAATTACTGAAAGATATAACAAAGTCTCCCACTTCACTTAAGAAATCCCAAATTTCTAATGATGATCAAAATACACATGACAAGAAAAATGACGATGAAACAGGAAACAGAGAATCAATTGAACAACTCACTGAAGGTAAATTTTTACGTATTTAACAATTTTTATGTAATTATAGTAACTTTTTCTATTGGGTCGTCCAGACATTTATTATTCAGTTTAGGTTTTTTTTATTAGCATCTAATCACAATTGGCCTGAAGTGATGAGAAGATATGAATACTAAGAGCCTATATTTAACCCTATTATTAATCTTTTTATATCTATACATATAATAAAACTGTTACTAGGCCAAATTTGTACATTAATTATTTTTTGAAAATTATAATTGGGGTGGACTTTGTTATCGATATAGAAGCTAACAATGATATTAAATAAAATGTTATAGATTTGAGACTTATACCACTGCAACTGTTAACTCATTCAATAAGAGATTTGTACCATTTAAGCGATCATTTTTTTTTTTTTTTTTTTCGAACTGACTACGCTATTGACCTAGCAAGGTCTTAACAGCTTCACCGGACTACTAAGGCGAGCGCTTAAGGTACTCAGCCGATTTTTGTTTGGGCAACCAGCTCAAGGGTGCACGGCACACCTCGGCTTGGCTGTTGCCTGTTCGATGCAATACGCGACCTAACTGAGCTAACCTAAGTTAAGCTACACTATTCATACATATATGAGTTGTTGAAACATATATGTGTACCAAGCATACATATCTCAACAACTCTTATGTGTATTTTGTATCGGAAAATTTCTGAACTATTTCAGTTCGAAAAGGGAAAAAAAAAGTAAACCCTTCCACTTTTTTGTGTAAGCGTGTATGCGTGCACGTGTGTGGAGGTGATATGTGTAGTGTTGTTGCAGTGATGTAAATTTGTGTCACTGTATCGCGCGAGCAGCGCACTCAAGGGCTCCACGCCGAGGGAACGGACCTAGGCTTGAGCCGCTGCCGAGGGGGGCCTAGTCTGGTGTGCGGGAGCGAAGTTTACACTCAGACCACGGCGGCGTGATCTGAGGTTACGCGGGCGTGGGCGTGAACACGCTCTATTTGGAGAGACAGGCTGGTACTGATCGTTCGCTGCCGTTATTTCATCGGGAGGATCGGTAAAAATATGTCGCGGACGTCTTTTATAACGCGCGGCGTTGGGTACGGTTTCGTATGTCGCGGCGGATACCACTAACGGACTGGGATGATTCACGGCTTTTTCGAAATAACTACTAGTGAGTGATTTTATGTACGCCCAGATAGAAGGTATCTCTAGGTCCCTATGGAAATCGACTCTCCGGACGTACCATGGGGCACCGGTCACTTTACGTAAAACGCGGTTTTGTAGAATTTGTAATTTATATAGAGTAGGTTTCGGTGCATGTGCAAAAACGGGACAACTATATGTCATGACCGGTCGGATACATGTTTTATACAAGGTGAGCTTGTGTCTGAGGGACATCTTACTCTTATGACAAAGCAACGGGTGGAGGCGACCCAAGACCATAGCGGCTTTGTTTCGCACTCTATCTATGTGTGACACGAAATTTAAGTGTTTATCTAATGTAACACCGAGATACTTGACCTCGTCGGTCCAAGGTATGTCGGTGTCATATAGCCTGACGGGCTGTAATTTATTAACGCGTTGTTTCGGATCGAAGAGTATCGCGGCACTCTTATCGGGATTTACCTCTATTCTCGATCGAAGAAACCAATCACCGAGTGTGCTAACGGTTTCTTCGATGAGATTCCTAAGTTTATCCAGCCGCCAGGCAGAAGCGTAGATGACTGTGTCATCAGCATAACAACCTACCTCTACTCCCGGGAGCCGAGGTAGGTCACTGATGAACAGATTGAAAAGGAAGGGCGCGAGTATGGAGCCTTGTGGTACGCCTGAGCGTATCGGATGTGGCTATTTAAGCGATCATCTCATTGCTACGAGTATATATATTAAGGTGTGCAAAAAAAATCTATATTTTTTCATTCGATATTTTCTCACTCTCACCCCAAAATATCATAGGAACATACACATATATATATATATATATATATATATATATATATATATATATCCAAACAAATATTCTGTCTAAAGGACCGCTCTTAATTTTAATTTTGAGAGGTCCTCCGTCGAACTTGAAATTTTCCTATATAAATAACATAGGAAAAACTTTTTTGAACATTATTGTCATCTGCAAACTGTGAAGACATTTTATTTTATGTTTTTGAATCAAATTTCTATCGTTAATATTTAAGTTTCTAGGGATCTTTGAAATATGAATTTTTAATAACTTTGCGTTTTTTTTTATATTAAGCGGGTAAACTTGAACATTAAAAATAGAAACTTGACTCGATGAAATTTTCTGTCGAAAATTTATCGTCTATTGAGATCTATTATTCATTTTAACAAAATAAAATATCTTCACATTCTGCGGGTGACAATAATGTTCAAAAATTTTTTCCTATATTATTTGTACAAACAAAGTTACAAACTTGCAAAAAATTTTTTTTTTTTTTTTATTAATTTATGATTACAATTAGAATTATTTATGATAGGGCAAAAAATATACTACATTTTGTTGTTATTGTTATTAAACTTTGTTGTTATTAATGATACGGAAAATTCGTTAAGAACTTTTGTATAGAGCGTCAAAAGAACCACAAAATTGCTATTTAAGTTTTTATTCTTTCTTTATAGTTTAGCCGCGAAAGATAAAAAAACGCAAAGTTATTAAAAATTCAAATTTAAAAAATCCATAGAAATTTAAATATTAGAGATAAAAATTTGACTCAATGAATTGTTTGTTTAATTAATCTAAATTAAATTATCGCTTAAAGCCTATCCATTCATTTTTACAAAATAAAAAAAATAAAATTTCTTCAAAGTTTGCAAGTAACAAAAATTTTCAATTAATCATGCAATTTTTGTTTGGATATATACTATGGTATTTTGGGGCGAGAGCGAGAAAAAGAAATATGGACTTTTTTTAGCATACCCTAATATATATAGTTTTTTGTGTGTAGGTACTTCATGTCTTGTAACTATGTTAGTAAAGTCCCACATGTCACAAGGCTAAAATTGTTAGTGCAAGAGTTATTGTTTAAATTAGGACAATATAAAGGTTTTATTTAAACCTACTTCAAGTATTTATTAAATATTTTATCTGTTTTCAGGTGTATATAAAACAGTGAATGAAAAAGGGTAAGTTTGTTTTTTTATTTACGAATAACATAATATAACCCTAACGATATCTAATTGCGTTTCCCTGTCCCCTGCAGGGTTTCTTACAGTGTTATGAATTGTTACACAAGTAATGTTGAGTTATGGCAGAGCAATGCTGAGCCGAAGCCATGGTGGTACATATAATATGTAACTCTTAAGTGCGTGTAGATGAAGTTAGTTTTCATTGAATAGAAGTTTCATGCTTTGTTTTGTAAATTGATAGGCAAGTTTATTTATGTTTCATTAAATAACGTACAATAGTGTATAAAGCTCTGATCACTTATTAGAATATGATTGAACTAGCGATCCGCCCCAGCTTCGCATGGGTCTAATGTAGATATCCATTTTAATAAAATACTGTTTTTATCTATATGACATGTGCAACGTATGTAATGTATTTAATTGGATAATACTCTATTGTATAAAATAGCTTGGTAAATAACACATAATTATTTTTGTAAAAAGATTAAAATGGATACTGTGGGTATCCTTTAGAGATAAATATATACCATCGCGGACTGCTTTATCGATCTTTTTAAGATATACAATTTTGTAGTACATTAATTTGGTATATCTCGTAAGGTTTAGCCAGCGTTTGCGATTTAAGCGCACAAAAATATGTTTGTCATGACATCCCATTACAAATCTCTGAATTTTTCGGCTTCTCTATACTATAATATGTATGTATTATACATATAAACCTTCCTCTTGAATCACTCTATCCGTTGCTGAAAACTGTATTATCATAGTATCAGACAGCGGAAGCCACTTCATTTTATACTATGTAAGGATAATAGTATTGACAATGAAATGGCTAACTGATTAACGAGCTTTTATTTTAGATTTTAGAGCGTCAGAGGCCCACTCCCCTTCCCCCTTCCCTTCCCCCAAACACAGGCTGGCAATGCACTTGCGACACTCCTGATATTGCTAGTGTCTATGGACGGTGGTGATCACTTAACATCAGGTGACCCGCCTGTTCGCTTGCACCCTATGATATAAAAAAAATTTTGAAACAATGATGTCTCAATTGATCAAGCTTCGTGTCTATCAACATAGGTTAATATCGTTGCGACTCAGTTGGTGCTTTCGGTGAAGGAAAATATCGTAATGAAACCATAGCATGATGGTAGGACGTTTTTTAAGCCCGCTTGGTTAGTTACTACCCTCAAGTTGAAAATCACCAAGCACATGTAGGTGTGTTGCGGCACTTGCCATTAGAGAGCCAGTCCCACGTTGGTTTAACGTGTTTACCATCTTAGGCCACACCGTTATTTAACATCGAATGTCATTGTGGTCAAACGCTAAAACCTATGAAGTATAAAGAAGCCACGATAGTCTGTGCGTTAGTCAGTCAGCCTTTCCATCAATATTTGCTGAAAAACGTATGTATTGCTAAACTAACGTACATTTTATTATAACGCGTAAAAATAGTATCACGTCGTTTACATATTAGTCGATTGGTTTCTATAATTGTTATATGTATAGGAATATTTGTTTAAATAAATATATTTGTTTTTCGCTCTAGGGACAATATTACTTCAATGTACTTCTCAGATAATCAACACACCTGTGAAGAGGTTATTGTAACATCAGGTGAAGTAAAAAACGGATATCCTTGTTGCTGCAACAAAGTAATAAGAAAAGATCAACAGCAACATCAAGGTAACAAACTTTAAAAAAAAACACGTTTTTAAGATGTTGATAGGTGTCTCATTGATAATTTTGTTCAGGTACCACGAATCCTCGATGGAAAACTGGCGAGCCAAGTACAACGTAAGTAATTTCTGTTATTTAGTATATAAGTAAATACAAATCATAAGTTTCATCTTCAAGTAAAAATATTTTGTACTTCTACAGAATGTCGAACACATATGTTGGCTGTAAGTGTGGACATACTGGCCAATCAATACCCGAAGAAAATATCAAAGCTTCAGTACTACAGCCTTCTGCTGCCACTTCGACGTCTTCGTTAAAAATGACAAACATTGATAAATCTAGCAATGCTTTACGAGACTGTGGTTATGTGAAATTGGTAGACGACGGTGGCCAAGAAGCTGGCAAATTTTATATCGGTGCTTCAGGATTTCTAAAAGACGATGCGTATGAAGTTGTTATTCAGCTAAGAAAAAAAGATGGAAGTGATAAAGTAGACAATAAAGAGTCGGTGGACATGCCAAATAACAATGAAAAAAACAAAACTAATGAAGTAATACAATCCGATTCTATTAAAGATACAGAAGCCCTTAAAAATCCTTCTGTAACACTTACCGATGATTTCGAAGCTTGTAATAAGTCCACAAATCGAATTAAAGTTGATTCTAAAGCTTCTCAAAGGGCAAATACTGAAGTATTATCAACTAGAGAATCGTGCGTAAACACTGATTCTGATAATACTTCCCGGGAACCAATTATATCCGAAAATTTAAATAATCAACATAAAACTGAATCTGCTGAAAAAAATACAAATCCAACAAACAATTTAGCGGACAAAGCAGTGCATACATCCTTTCAGGCTTCGAATGGAATATTCAGCCAAGCTCCTATGACAAATCCACCTCTAAAGGCTGCTACATCTACTTATACACAAACATCGATAAACTCACCTAACCACCGCCCAGTATATTTCCATATGAGTTCATCAACTTCAACCGCCTACATGAGCCCTCCAGAATATGTCTTACCCAAATTTTTAAGACAAGGTTCTCGCATGGTTCATGATCGTCTGTATGCCCCATCAGAAGACTTTACTGACGATGTAGAAAATTCGGATCAACAATATATTAACGAAGATGACAAATGTAAATGTAAAAGATGTATTCACGCTAGGAACATAGTGTTGACTAAAACAAAAAATCCATTTTGTTGCAAAAAACGTTCTAAGCTCAGATTATCAAATATGGACACACCACCTAATACTGCAAGGACATTCTCTACTGAACACGATATTGGCATATTTGATGATAAAGGAAAACACGAGAATCGCGACTGCCGTAAATTCAAGAGACAAGCAGGTTCGGAGACTTCTAAGAAATCATATAAGGAGAAAAATAAGCATCAAGGGACAGCAAATAAGAAAATATCACAAAATTGTAAAACAGATGATCATATCGCTTCGACTTTGAAATATAAACATCTTAATGGTACCAAAACTCATTCGAAGCATAATTTAAATCCTGCTATTAAAGAATATGTAAATAAATTACTCTCATTAAACAAAGAAGGAATTAAAGTAGTTGAAGTAGCAGGCCAGGAATGCAGTTCCATTGCTACTCCTAGTAGTTCTATTATCAATGACTCGAATAATAAAGATAAAAATAAACCTGTACAGAGTAGCATGTCTTTGGAACAAATAAAGAGTATACTTAAATTACAAATTTTGGAAGAATACATAAAGAAGAAACAAGATTCTGTGAGTTGTGCAGTGCTGCATAATAAAAACCAACTTAGCAGTAACCTAAAGAATCCACGAGTTTCTCGGAGAAAACAAGTACATAAGGTAAAATCTTTAAACATTTCCAAGAATATATTGAAAACTAAAACTCCTTCACGTGATAATAAACAATCTTTTAATAACAATACATCGTCAACGTCATCGACAAAAGAGAATAATGATGAACTAGTAACTATTGTTGATGATAAGACAAATTTTAGGAGTAAAAGTTTACCTACACCTAGATATATAGACTCGGCCAACGTTAAACGAAAACCTTCAAATGATACATCGAAAGTAAGGAATATTAAAACTAGAATTAATACATACAATCCCAAAAGTACGGTGGATCAACTGGAAACAAAGTTACCTCAAAATAAAAATACTTTTACGCTTCCTAAAAATCTTGCGTCAAAAACGAGTAATACATCAACGTCAACAGACTCTGAAAGTAGTATGATTTCGAAAATGCAAGGAAGTAATACAGAGATTCCTATAACCATGTCAACTCAAACCAGCCGGAATATTGACAAAGAAATAAACTATATGAAAGTAGCAGAAGATAAACTTCAAAACATGGAAAAAATAGCCGATTTAACTGAAAAGTGTACAAAACGTTTATCGAATCTTGCACGGGTATTGGATGAAGTACGAAGAAATAAAACGTTAGCTTATAGCCAGATATCTTCATCGGACACCGCTTCCGATTCAGATCAAAGATCAGATAAAAATTTTCCAAATATGAAATCTCTACATAAAATCAACGAGTTAATTGTTGATGCACCCAAAATACCCGGAAGAAAATCACCAATATCTATACCTGTCATAGAAAAGGTGAACGAAAATGATGTTTCCACAGATTTTGTACCTGTTCTAAGTAATATTCCAAAACCTAACATTACTAAAACAAGTGATTATGACCTAACGTCACCCAAAACGGATTCTAATCTTATTATACCAGTCACAAATATAGACAATTTTGAAAGTAAAGCTAGAGTCAAGCCTCCTCCTGCATTGTCGCGAATACAATTAAGAAAAGGTCAGGAGCCCATAATTCCTCATGAGCTTTCTACAGTTTTAGAAGTAGATTCCCCAGTTAGCCTAAAACTTAAAACCACCTCATCTCGGGATACAAAAGAGGATGAAACTGGATCAAGTACTTCCTCCGCAAAAGTAAATAAAAAATCGAAGGACATTGAAAGACGTGCTCCTGAAGATAAAGAACCGTTTGTTAATCCGGACTTACTTCAAAGTAATATAGATAATCAGCAATCAAAAATGTCATTGACTGAATCCTCAGATGATTCCAAATTGCAAATGATGGATTTAAACCAGTTTAACCAAATCATGTTGAAACCATTTATAACTTTTAAAGAACACGCGAAACGTTGTAACATTGTAATCAATGAAGGTTCAAACCTTGAAGATAATCCCAAAGGCAATGCAACAGATGACATAAGTTCTTTGCACTCTGATGGAAGCTTGCCAGATGTTGTTGCCGAACTACTGAAAAGAAATATTATTAGCGAACCATTCAAATATGACACGGCTTCTAATGTAAATTCTACAACTGTGTCTTCTGAATCAACATTGTCTGTACTGGCCCTGTCGAAGGTGAAAAGGAAAAAGCATTCAGGAGTGACATTCCATAATAAAGGAAGTATAGGAGAAACGTCTGATTCATTAAGCATCTCATCGAATCCAGATTTAGAGAATGCCTTTAAGAAACTCGGTATGGGATGGGCTTCGTCGACTCTGAAGAAAACAAAAGAACGTCTGGCACTATCGTCTTCCTCAAATACATCAAGTGCTAGTCTGTCGCAATACAAGTTGAAAAGTTTTAATAATCAAGATATCCCGGCTTTGGTGACAGACTCTGTATCGACTATACTGAACTTATCAAAGAAACCTGGTAAAGAAAGAAACATAGGTGACAACAAAAATGCGGAACAACAAACTTCGTTGACCAATTCCATGACCGTAAAAGAATTTTTGACTAACGAATTGGCAAACAAAATAACCTTTACAAATAAATCGCTTAAGGATGATACAGAGGAAGAATTTGTGTCATTGTTTGAAACTAAAATGCCCGAAAATATGAAAAATATTTCGCCAGCAACTGAAGAAGAACGATCTGGAATTAGCGGGAACAGTGCCAATAATAACAGAGCGCGAACATCTACTCCCGTACAAGTTTTTAAATCAATGACATACCATTCTAGTTCAAGTTCAAATATGTCCAACGGTCTGTTTAGTAACGCTGACGATTTGTCATCAGTGAAGGGGACTTCGAACTCAAAAAAAAATCATTCCACATCTGAAAAAGACGATTTGACTGTTCCTAATCTTAGTTTAAAATTGAAAAAAAGTTTATCCGATTGTAGTAAGAGTGAATGATATAAAATTGTTACGTTTTCTGGTTTTGTGCTTAAATTTATTTATTCGTCAGAAATTAATATTAATTTGTATTTTAAATTTTAGTCTTTGTATGTATAATAAATCAACTTAAGTTTTATAAAAATGTTTACTTTTATATTAAAAAAAAACAATCTCCGGTAAATGATTCGAATAGCTTTTGTTCCTTTTTCTGAAATTAGGAACTCGTTAACCGCAGAATTAAATCGGGTTGATTTTATAGGGTACTAGCGGGCCCGGCAGACGTTGTCCCGCCCTGATTAAAAATAAATCCTTGACAAATTATATACCAAAACGTTCCTCAGGAATCACTTTATCCACTGGTGAAAACCGCATGAAAATCCGTTCAGTAGTTTTTGAGTTTATCGCGAACAGACAGACAGAGAGACGCGGTAGGGAACTTTATTTTATACTATGTAATGATAATCAGTTTCTCGTGCGATAAATGGCTTGAGCTTAGTAAGTGGTATGGAACATCTGCTCAACCGGTTTTTGAACGCAATATAACATGAGACGAGTGACAATCCCATTATTGGAACTCGCTTGATATAGATATTAATCCTTTACAGAGTGACTTCAGGATGTCAAAGAAGACCTGTATTAATAATTTAACCAGAGTAATATCGTTAATAAGAAACTCTATATATCGTATGATAAGTAGCATATATTTTGCTTCCATACAACTATTATTACCTGTCGATATAATAAAATATAACTATGAGTGACCCATTGCCAGACCAAAGGCTGGGAAGATGTGAGTGTAATCACCTTGTAAGCTCAGTGTACTGGCGATTCAAATTTGTTGAATTTCCAGTTACATATTTTTTCATATATACGGATGGTACTACAAGAAACATTTCTCGACCTTTTGATTTTCCTTATGATATTTTCCTTTATCGCCAGCTGATAGTATTACCAATTTGGACTATTAAATGTAAAAATGAATTTGAATTGAATGAATTGTATTTAAAAAAAATTGTACATTCGAATGTTCGAACATCAAAACGAAATACCCTAATGCTTGAATCACTCGATTATTAAGACTACCAATTGGTATGTACGCTGACGACTCTACACAGAGCAAAGACGAATAAAGTCGTTACTGTGATTCATAAATTGTAACCATGTAACACATACCCAATATAGTAATATTGCAAAGTTAGAAGCAATGTCAACAGTGTCTATAATTATACTTCCATTATCTTTCAAACATGACCAATTTCACTAAGAAGCTTAAAAATACTAATATGCACATGTAAACCTGAGTAGTGGTAGTAGTATGGTAGTGATCCATCCAGAAGTTTGAGAAATGTAACAAATGAATTTTTTTTTGTACTTTTGTAATGACTCTACTTTTCAGTTTATGACAAAATGAATGATATGAAATAAAAATTCAAGAAATGAATTTACTCCATCTGTAAACGTTTAATATTTTTCACATAATATAGCAAATTATTATCCAATGTCATTGATCTTATCCATTATAAAGAAACAATTTAAGGAAGTATCCAATATACTTAAATTTTTTATGATGAAATTACATAATATGTACTATACAGATATTCATCTTGGTTAACTTTACAGTATATTACAGATATTTTTATTAATCAACTGATATCTACACAATCAACATCCATATTTTATAACTATATGTCATCAACTATAATAATTTAGATGTCATAGATAAATAACACACAAAAACAAACTGTTGCACTTTCAAAACAATGTGTTCAGTAAATTGTATAGTCATACTTCTGCAAGTATTTAAAAAGATCATAGTAATTTTAAACCAGAATCACTGGAACTATTTCTGAAAGTATAACAATCCTGTACATTTATTTACACAAATATCATTTTATCTAATACCTGTTAAAACATCACAGTTGCAAATTAAGTTAAATGAATGGGAAACTTTAGAAAATATATCAATCTTATAGATAAGTGAGATTATTATGAGATTTTATAATTTAAAGTTTGAGATTTTATTCCAAGCAATTCTATAATTTATTTTAGAAAACTAAAGTAATTTTATGATATAAGAAATTGAATTCGATTCAGATAAACCAAAAAAGGGTATACAGCCATTGTATTATCTACCACCCAAGTACAATAGAGTACAATAAGTGTGAAATGTAAGTAATTAAAAGTTTCCCAACATTGAATTAGCTAAAAGTTGATGCTAAACTAAAATTGTTTTCAAATTTTATTCCTTTTTGTCGTCTTTAAGCAAGTGATCTTTTACTAATGAATATGCCAGGCCAATTGTAAGAGCAGACACAACTGTGCCCTGAGCTGCTACACGGAGTTGCATCAAGAACACACTTGTGCTCATCTGTCCTCTGTGTTTGAATTTATAGGCACCAAAACCACACACACCAATTAATCCAAGAATACCTGAAATATATTAATTATCTATAAAGAAGACAACTCATAACTAGGTCCACATAATTATTTAAATTTGAAATGCATAATTTATTATCTTTTTAAAATATAAAGTTAATTTTCATTTAACACTAGCGGGCCCGGTGAACGTTTTCCTGCCCTGATAATAAGAAATTTTTTGACAAATTATATACCTAAACCTTCATCACATTAATCGCTCTATTTAGTGATGAAAACGGCATGACAATCCGTTCAGTAGTTTTTGAGTTTATCGAGAACAGACAGATGTGGCAGAGGACTTTGTTTTATACTATGTAATGATTTATTTATTTTAGGAACGTCAACATGACAATACACTAGTAAGTATATAAAAAGTAGGACTATTGTGATACATTATAAATGTAGTCATATTTAGAGACAACCACGGCATGCTCCAACAATAAATTAAATATTAAACTATTTTCTTATTTAAAAATTTAACATAATAATACAAAAACAAGGAAATTGAAACAGAAAGAGAGAAAAAAAAAGAAATACTGAAACAATTATAACTGTATTTTGTGAACAGACTGGTATGACTCTGTTTTGAAATGATTTCGTTTAATTGAGAAAATGTCGCATGTTTTATGGAATGAGTTATATGACCTAGATATTCTATTGACCGGAGAGTAAAAGCCTAAATTAGTACATGAATAAGAAATATAAAATGGAAGAAAATAAATTTGAAGTGATTAGTAATTTGTGGACAGTCAATTTTGTCATGAATTATATTAAAGAAAAATGTAAGGTCTAATATTATTCTTCGATTATTTAAGGAAGTTAGTTTGAAGTGGTTAAGATTAAAATTAAATTAAAATTTTATTAAATGATGTTACATTTAATAAAATTTTAAGTCATTCACTAAATAAAGGTGTAGCAGAAATAGATAACTGCATTTTATAGTGTCTTACCAATGATCATAAATGGTGAATCCTTAGACTTTCTGGCAAGTTTCTCAGCCTGAGATTCTTCGTTATAATCAAATATAGGTTGTCGATTTGCCATTGTTATCTAAAAAAAATATTACATATGTAGATTTTTAACATAAAATAGTTGTAGCGAAATATTATATTTTGTAAGTGGTATTCTAAATAATAAGTATGATGAAATGTAATCGCTATAAGAATTCAATTATAATATATTATATTCGTACATAGGAAATGTGGAGTTCGCGGAAATTTCCTCCTTACGAATTTTGAAAAACTTATAAACACAGTTTTCGACACATAAAAACACTCAGATGGAGAATTCTTGTAACACTATTCATTATCACTTACAAATTATTGCATGCATTGCCTAATTATATAATTTATACTTTATTTTGAAAAAATATTGCATCATATATTGTACTCACCGTGAAGTGGCAACAAATATTACAGTAATTTTTGCAGTGTGTATTTTCAGTTTAAAGTACTGTAATTTGATTACTGTAAGCTTAATTATGGAAAGTCATACAAAATATTATTACATATTCGAAAATGCGAGGTTTTTCGATGATCGTGCTTGACATTCAATGTCTGAAACTGTCAGGCTGACACATTCTGAAGGTTATGTTATACAGCTACGTAAGTATTTAACGTCATCCTCATGACGTCAATATCATTCGTTACGTTATTTCAAAACGAAATGGAAATCATATTAAAGACAAACCAAACATTACAACAGTTTATTTGTAGTACAATAATATTCTACAATGTTATTTTTATTGGTCCCTTATACCGATATGATATACATCAATACAGGATAAAAACTATTTATTGTGTTAAAAAACATTTGGATCTTTTATTGTCTAGATATTAACTTTTATATGCAGTCGGCTTAAACGATTTAAATTTATAATCATGTATATTACACATCTAACTTTACCTTGTATATTAATTACTTATGACAGCCTTTTATCTATTTCAATTATTTATTGTAAAGATATTAAACACAAAATTTGTTATCAAAAAATTGCTCGATTTCTTAGAAAATTAGTTAACAATTTAAATGCAGGAGATTTTCTTTTCACCATTTAACAGGTAACTTATAGTATAATTACAAGTTTCATACACCTCGTTACGTATATTATACTATGAATAAAATCTTCGAACTTCTGCGAGAATTGTTTCATATGTTGATTCATCAATAATAATAAAGCGTTTAGCACGTCTACTAAAGTAATAAATATCTCCTGTATAAATATCAAACCATAATGCATGTATATGTAAATCATGTTTCTCTAAACGTTTCTTCAGCATTCCGTAGGATGCAACATTTTGTAATTGTTGAAGAGTGTTGACCTGTAATATTAGATTTGAATATGTTTAAATGAATAATTATTAATAATACTGAAATAATGGTATATATAACCTAAGTAACAAAAATTGAGCCGTCATGGGACGCCTGGCAGATGTGAAACACATGTGTAACGTAGTAAACAACACTGTATACACTATAGGCATGCGAACTCAGTGCGACAGGAGAGATTGCGCACAGTTGCTTGCGCATGGCATCGCGTCGCCACGTCTCGCCACTCCAACAATCAGGTTTACCCTCGCCTATAGATGTTTCACATCAATAACATGCCCCGATTAAAAATAACTATATTATACGTGCGATATAGTAGTTGCAACATTAGTTTTGGTAAGAATTAAATTACTAGGTACATAGTGGTCAACAGTATCAACAGTTTGTCTAATTATCAGTTTTGAAAACGTCATAGAGTAATAAATTGCATAAAAAACCTATTTATTTCATATTAGTAGCACTATAATAAAGTGGAAATGTTGAAACCCACCTGTGATAATTTATCTTCTATACAAAATTTATTGTCTGGGTCAATATAAGCAACAAACTTTCTCTGTGGAGTTTCTGCGGTAAATACCATCGGTTTGTCGAAATCACCGTTCATTTGTAAGAATTTCTTTAAACTGGATTCACCATGTGTACATAACCATGATTTTAAGGGTGAAATTCTTCTTTGTTCCTAAAAAACAAACTTATGAAATTCGGAATTCCACTTTTAATTGATTTAAATTGTATAAGACAAACCATGTCAGATTCCTCAGGACTTCTTAATTTGTACAAAAGATTCATTGCTTTACAGTCACTATGTCCACACACTATTATATGACGAATATTATTTACAATACAGCCTAGTTCTAACGCAGCTGGTTCACAGCTAGTCATTTCGTCAACAAAATATTGAGAGTGAGGAATAACGTTGCCGGCATTTCTTACTGAAAAAAAGGCATATGTAATTAAAATAATTATAATATTCAATAAATCGCATCAAATAAATGGGTAAGTCTAAAATAACATTTTACAAACCAACAAACATGTCACCGACACTGGTTTCGGTAAATCTAGTGGGAATCATTCTGCTATCCATGCATGTGTAGAAAACGGCTTTTGGCTATGATACAAGTAAACATTTTAAAGTTATTTTGTCATTAATATTTAAAGCAAGCCACTGAAGAGAAAGCATAAAAAGTTATCTTTAAATAATGTGTAGCAAGTCCTTAATATCTTATTGTCTATTATATGAAAAGTTCTGTAGAACCATAGTTATTAATTATAGGATTTGAAACGATTCTAAAGTTGGCAATTGTAAAACTACTACCAATGTAATAAAAAATACTGTCATTGTCAAAGTCAACAAAATATTTTGCAATTTACGATCAAATTTGCTTATAAATTTAAGTTTTACGTCCTTATTAATAATTTCAATTGATTTTAACTATTAACAGCATAAGAACTGTTTACATAGAAGGGGATTAAACAGGAACTTAGAAGGTTAGTATTGCGGCACTTACCGTTGGATTGTCTCTAACTTCTTGAAATTGTTTTACCATACTCGCACGGTCTAAAACACGATATCTCATAATACCCCTTAGTATTTTCTCCATATTTAGGTCACTTGCAACTTCATTAATATATTAATTTGAATAAATACGTAAAAAATTAGAAAAAAGACCAAAACATGTGTCTAGTCGTGGCAACTGACATCTCTGACCTTCATTAGCAAATTTATCGTACCCGCGGTGGCTACTTGTTTCATGTAGACAATATAAATTTTATCTAGGTCAACGTACATCGGTTTTACTCGCATAAATTACTCAATTTTTATCAAATTTAACATATCTGGATAATTTCTATGAGATAACGAGTTATTGTCTCGATGCTTGCCCAAAATCCATTTGATTATCTTAGGAGTTAAAAGGTTTACTAATATTATATAGTAATTGATATCTTTAGAAATTGTATCTTTTTGGCTACAATGGGTAATTTTATTTAATTTAGTAATGTCTTTGCTCTCTTGACCCTATAGATATGATAAACTATCAATAGGTTAATTTAAAAAAAAATTAAATATCCCATGATACTACAACCTGTTCATTCTAGATGAATGCGGAAAGTATGATTGGGGATGGAGCAAAAAAAGATGTCTCTTTTGATCTTCCTCTAAACCACTGTTTTCTGGAGCCACAGAGAGCAGTTAAATCAATAACAGATATGGCTATATGGGAGAAGTCAGAGGCATATATGGAATATACTGGTTTTATAGCTACACTGAACGAAGCTATCAAAGGGAAACCTTTGTCCGTGGATTGTAAAGTATCAGAGAATGTTAGTAAAATAATGAAAATGCTTGAGAAAATCGATAGTATGATTGATGAGTTTCCTCCAGTAGAACAACCCCAGAGATTCGGCAATGCAGCATTCAGAGACTGGCTCATGAAATTGAAAGCGAATTCAACAGAGCTACTCCAGGAAGTGTTACATGTGAAACTACATCTCGCTATACCAGAAGTTAAAGTGTATTTAGAAGAGAGTTTTGGCAATGCAACTCGTATTGATTACGGAACTGGACATGAAATGTCATTTGTAATGTTTCTGTGCTGCCTGTACAAGATTGGTAATTTACAACAAGAAGATAATATTCCTACTGTTTTTATGGTTTTTAATAAGTACCTTAACATTTCTAGAAAGTTACAGAAGACTTACAGAATGGAACCTGCAGGTAGTCATGGTGTTTGGAGTTTGGATGACTACCAATTCATACCCTTCATATGGGGAAGTTCTCAACTAGTTGATCAACCTAAGATATACCCACCTGCTAAATTTCTAGAAGACGAGGTTATTGATAAATACGCTGATGATTATATGTTTTTATCTTGTATAAAATACATTAAGGAAGTTAAAAAGGGACCGTTCGCAGAACATTCAAATCAGTTGTGGAGCATCAGTGCTGTCGGTTCTTGGACGAAAATCAATCAGGGCCTCATAAAAATGTACAAAAAAGAAGTATTGTCGAAGTTCCCTGTGGTACAGCATGTCCTTTTTGGTTCACTTCTTCCCATTAGGAGATTCCCGTTGAGTCACTAAATGGGAATGTAGAATGTGTAATGAGACTAAACATAATCTAATTATGATTCCTCATAATCCATGAATAAATTATATATAATGGTGGATTTTTGATGTTTTGTATCATTAAAACAAATGGAATTTGTGTTAAAATATATATATATATATACTAGCGAGACCGGCAGACGCTGTCCCGCCCTGAATAAAAAAAAATCCTAAACAAATTATATACCAAAACCTTCCTCATGAATCACTTTATCCACTGGCGAAAACCGCATGAAAATCCATTCAGTAGTTTTTTGAGCTTATCGCAAACAGACAGACAGACGCGGTAGGGGACTTTGTTTTATACTATGTAATGATATATATATAGCAATTTGACTTTGGTCATGTTGTTGAGATAGACAACTGGTTCTTAAGGACATATTTTGTTTAACAATGTATAGGTTTCTTCCTAATTTGAGTGATGTCACTGCTAATTATATGGAATGTGCTGCAGTGGAATGCACTAAATCTTAATTTTATATAAAACAGCAGTGAGTTAATATAAATTAACAAATGTATTATAGAAAAGTGAAGTATATGTATAAGTTTGTTTGGCAACATTTAAAAAACCTTGTAATATTTATTTTGTATAATAAAATAATGACTGATTTAGTTTTCTAGAACAAAGTATTTTACTATACTTTGCCTACAATTATTTATTATCAGTATTAAAATTCTTGAAGCTTAATTGAAAACATTTGAATGCGATAAAGAAATTCTGGTTCCTCTTTATTATTTTTTTATGCAATTATTTTGGGGAAGTGTTTTCCAATAAATTGTAATAAAATATTTATTTATAAGAATTAACAATGTCAATTTGTGGTATTTTTTCATGTCATAATTATTGAACTCTGATATGTCACATAAGGGTCTTTGTAAGTTCAAACATTAAGAATTACAATGACATAAAAGAGTTACATTGAATATGGGCCACTAATAAAGGCTTTACACGTAAAATAATATAAATTGAGTGTCTTGTTACTTATAATTCAATATAATGTGATACCCGTTTGTACCCGTTATACATATTTCCTTGTACTATTGAAATATAATAAAATAGTAGTGTAACATTACAATAATTGGAATTTTATTTATTTCCTTGTATGCAACATGCATAGCATAGGCATCTGATGACGAAATGCCTAAGACATATACAATTGTTTGATAAATTATGCTACATTAAAACGGATCTGTGATCATATATGTACTACCATTTCTATATTTACGATATATTGCCCGTTGCTTATTGGGAATACACAACCGAAATGAACATTCGAATCTATGATATTGCTGTTATCTACGTTCATAGAAAATAATCAGCTCAACTAAAATACTTTACACACAATTTGTAGATTGCAAATACAGAATAGACGGTATTAAAGGCTTCTTGTTCAGACACTGCGTTTATCATAGGTTCGATATACCTACAATAGGCCTGAACATGGCTAGCTACCACCCTCTAGATGAAAATTTGCCACCAATGACCTGCAGGTGTATTCCGTCACTTATTGTAGTCAAACACTAAAATCTTTGTTTAAAAAAAAGAATGTACATACATGTCGTGTACTTATATAATGAAAGACATACGCTTAGCAATAATTCTTTTAATATTTTACAGTTTATTTTTAAATATTCTTAGCAATACCACTATATTAATACGTATTTAAGATAATATTCTAATACAAGTAGGTATATTAACGTGTGTTAGGCATTATTCGATAAAACGTATCTGAGAGCGCCTTACGCAGTTTTTATCGGAACTGATAAAACGATTTGGAATTTTAATTAAAAATCTTTTTACACGTTTCATAAACACTATATTACAATGATACGTGTAATATTCTTTTTCTTGTTATATAGATACGTTTAATTTGTGAAATAATATAAACGTTCTATACAAAAAAATGTACAATAAATGTGCGTACCAAGGAGTATGCGTAAATTATAGTAAATAAGCTTAATAGTTTTTAAAATATTAACTCATTACATCGTATATTCTTCTTTACACTAGTTTACTTTATAATTCAACACAGCGCCGTCTCTAGCTTATGCACCTGCAAGTACCTAGTAGATGCCTGGAGCCTGACATCCTTATTGTAAGAGCCAAATGCAGGGTCGGATTAATTAAGGTGGAAGAAGTATTTTATTACGAACCCCACGCTTAAAGTAGAAAAGTTAAATTTGCGTGGATTTCTCAAAAGCTCGATTGTTTTCTTCATAATCTTCATATTTATTTCTACACAAAACTTAGGGGCCTTCTGATAACGTTTGATAAGGCTCCGCTTAATCCGTCTCTGGTCGAATGTTAAACGTCTTTTGGACATTGTGACACATTCTAGATGAAACTGCACTGGTTCATCATAGCGCCACCTGTCTAGAATTCTAAAATCGATGTAGTGCCTTCTACGTTTTGCGAACTGACGATATATTTTTTTAATTTAATTTTGTTGGCTGGACCGTCGTAGTCCGGTGAAGTTGTTAAGACAGCTTGCTATAAGGTTGCACAGCAAAGTTACTGCACTAAGGCTGATGATAAGCATAGTACAATTCAAAAACAACGTCGACCACCAAAAGACCAACTTTCTACAAAAACACTAACAATCTATTAATCATCTCAATATTGTTAAATATAAAAAAATATATATATATATATATATATAAATATTGAAGATATAACTCTACTTTTTCCCAAGAGATATATTATGATCTACTTTTGTGACGAATCTCATAATTATTGATTTTTTAATATATCTTTAACATTAACACTATGTACAATATAACCTAACAAGTCTAAAATGATTACATCACCATTACAAAGTTTGTCTTATTGACTGTTATTTTTAAATATACACAGCAATGTTCTAAATATATTTTACAGTGATATATTAGACACATCTCGTCGGATAAAGGCCTCGAAAACTATATTTGTATCGTTTTTATCTTTACTATGTTGTATAAATTCTATGATTCAGAATACGTTTAAGCTAAATACTTTGTAATGACTAAAAGAAATGCCTATTTGTGTAATATTTGCGCCCGACTCCCCATTACCGTGCATCTAGGCGTATTCGACTGGTCTTGTCATGTTAGGACGCTTTGTAGGTGTCGTTATCTATATAATGATTTAGTGCTCATTTTTAATCTCAGCCTTAGGCTTGTTGAAGTGGTTGTTGTAGAGCGTGTAGATCATGCCAGCGGTGAGTGCTCCGACTGCGGCTCCTTGTGCGATTACTCGGAACTGCATAAGGAAAACGCTAGTGCTCATTGCACCTCGATTCTTGTATGAGTAAGCTCCGTAACCGACGGCTCCGAGTAATCCGGCGATACCTGTTAATACATTTACTTATGTAAGGTTCACAAAATTGATTTCGATAATAATATGATGAGACATTAACATGTACAATTTGTATTGCTTTAACGTACTAACATAATAAGTGATGGTGTGATACCATAATATATGACATGGGAGATGGATAAGTGAATAGACACATACATATTATATACAAAACAACGTTAAGTATTTAATAACTTTAAAGCTCAAAATGAACACGAAAGAAATCTAAGATCAAAAATGAGAATTAATGAAACACAACTTTATTCTAATCGAGGCCATAGAATAATAGAAGATGAATAATTCGACTTTGAAATGTATATCTATTACAAAAAGAAAGCATGCTGTACAAAGTGCTGTTGGCCTAAGTTAGATCTTTCTAGTGGCAGATTCAAGGATTATCGATTGATTAGGCGACTGCCTATACATGTGATACGGAAAGGTATCTAATAACACCTAAATACTAAGTATGTAATTTTTGCATTGTATATGTTCGAATAATTGTGATCACCAAATTTCAAGTATATGTTACATCTGCAATAGCAACTTATGCGTTTCGTATAACGGAATTAGTGTTCAAGAGAGGTAGTGTGGTATCTGTATTGGATCGCTATCATCTTTTGTATATGGTGATAAATCCGCTAAAATAACTCATCTTTGCTCTGTTTTGGAATCAACAAATGTAATGAAGTTGTCGTTATATATTTGGCGTAGGTGTTATTTTATAAGGATGTAAAGATTACAACAATTTTGCCTTATCCTGGTATAAGTTCTCGTATATAAAAAGACATACGTCGCTGTGTGTTGGGACCTCTTTGGTTGTTATTAATAAAATATTTACAGCAATAATGGTATGGTGCCAATTAGCAGTTAGTGCTTTTGATCCCTATAACGAACCTTCGGTGTAAAAACTATTGCAATACAGTCATAAAATAATGATGGACACTTTCTAGTAGGTATTCGACTGGCTAAAATATATACATTTATCTATAGAATTGTTACAAAACGAAAAGTTTTATTTGTAAGTACTGAACTGATTCCTTAGAAATCAATGTAAGGGAAGAACTTCAATCTTTTTTTCAATATTATGATGCTATATTATACCTGAGTACGTTGTTTTATTCTTATTAATTGAAGTGAAACTTCTTTATCGACGTAGGGAGGAATTTTAAAGCATGTATAAACGTATGTAACGTTGTTCTGTTACGCGCCATCTTAATTTCTGTACATTTTTCCGTTACGCGCCATGTTTATTTCTAAAGGTGCGCTCACAATGATCAGATTCCGTTGTTTTTTTTTATAATTTTTTTTTTCTGTGAAGTTGTAAATATAGTAGATAATTTTTCGAAAAATGATGTCATAAAGAAGTTTCACTTCTTACGTGTGTACACTGATACACCCACGTATTTTTTTAATATTGTGATTAACACTTAGAAATCTGCAGGCTGTTACTAGTATATTATATATTGTTTCTAAATTTTGGCACCTAACAAATGACATCCGGCCCTGACAGCTGTACAGTCATTAAGCTTGTCATCTCGGCATTCTACCTACAATGTGACAATGATGCACTCAGGAAAATTCTATATTCACTTTCCTTAATACAAGACATTACTCTCGATAGTTATGTAGTACTGAAAAACCAATTACATTAAGCTGTAACCAACTCTATTATATTAAATTATTTATTAAATTACATTTTTTTCTTAGAAGACAGCTCTTGCACTGTCCAACAAAACTTGTGAGAGAATTCACTAACAAAATATACACCTAGGTTCAGGGCATTAATTAATGAAACATACAAAATACAAATAATCATCCGGAGGCAGATTCCGACACTCAAAAGTTCTTGCGGTAGAAATGGTGCGGGCGAGGTTTACACCATTGTACTATCAGTGCAGGCATTCTGTAGAAGGCCAAACTTATTTGGACCTCTTTTCTACACTAACAAATAAAACTAGTGATAACGAATGAATACTGTTAACAATAAAATTATATCAACACTTAACACACACTTACTATTTTTTAATATGGTTTCCTGCTGACTCCAGATATCACACGCAAATTTTTTTTATTTCAAGGCAATAAAAGTCCAAGTTGTTGTTTAATTATGAACAATATATAAAAACAAAAATAAATTGCCGAATGTAAGTGCATTACTTAAGAACACTTGTACCTTTTTGTCTAATTTTTTTTCTGTTATTTATAATTAATTGTCAGAACAAGTTTTATATAATAGAAAATATTAATAGAAGATAATAAAAATGAAAGAATACAGTAAGAAGATCTTCATAAATATTGAGAGATTGACGTTCAGCTATGTGAAGTTATTCTATGTGAAGCCGAGACGGGCACCTAGTTTTATATACTATGCTGCTTACTTCATATATTACACATAACTATTTTGCCACGTTAAAATAATGAAACTAACTGATAAATTTAATAAAAACTTACCGACAACCATGAACGGAGATTCCTTTGATTTACGAGCCAGTTTCTCAGACTGTGTCTCTTCATGATAATCGAAAATGGGATTTGTGTTTGCCATAATTACTTCTATTCTGTAATAAATGCAAATGTCTTGTTTATTTTTAATATCGCGATTAAATTTCTAATAGAGTTAACATTTTTTCTTTAAATGAATGTACCTATGTTTTCTTTGGCTTTTACGGCTCGAAAAAGTGTGTTCTGTAACTTCAATAACCCAAACAAATGAATAAAAATTACTATAACTAAACCATTCCAAATGGCACACTAAGACCCCGCCAAAAACTCCCGTTCAAAGTTGGTACCCTGATAATTATGTTTATGGTAAACAAAATCTGACTTTTAACAAAAACTGGGGACTTGTATGCTTTAAATGTAATGTTCATATATAAATAACAATTAGACGACGTAGAAATATTATATAAAATAGATTACAATATAGAGGTAGACATTCTTACTAAACTTATACTTATCAATAAGATAATTGTGGTTACTATATCGGGATTGATAAAATATGTGACGTGGAAACAAGTATCATAGATGCTAGGTACGGTCAATGTGTAGATAACACTAAATAGATACGTTGAAGGACATCCTAATTATAATTTATATAGATATTCCATTCATGTCTCGGATACATATCATGGTATAAATTAAAAAGTATAGTTGAATAAATAAAATGATGGTTTCAATAGAATTTATTATAGTAATAACATTGATGTATATAAAAACCCAAGGTGAGAAGACACACTCAATATCTTAAACCCTCCGCATAAAGTATGCACACAAATGAAAATTATGTACTAATTTCAAATAGACTCGCGTCGCTTGCTTCTTTGTAAAAACAAGTTTAAATCATTTAGGTAAGGTTGAATTTGCAAAATTAGAGTTTATCGCATAACTATGTCCACGTATGTATGTAGGGAGTTTTTGCGGACGATTTTGAGCGCTACTTTTTTGTCGAGATTGTGCGTCTTGGGTTTTTATATGTCAATGAGTAATAAACAAGTTTATTTGAAATATTAAATCTCAGGAACTACTAAACCGATTTTGAATTATCAATAGAAAGCCACGTTATTTGTGAGTGTCATAGGCTATATATTAAATGAAAAGACTTTTTTGTGGTAGTCGGATTTGCAAAGTAAGTCTGAGAAAAAATGGTCGAACGAGAAGGTTTCTTAGGAACGCTGCGTAACGATGAGAGATACATGATTTGTTCTAGAGAAAAGTTGTATAGCTTAAATTATGATATATGATATCAAGATAATGCCTACACAACAGTCAACGACAGCATATGTCTAAGTTTTATATTTAAGTCACATAAAGTATTTTTTTATAAACGTTTACCGCCCAACGAAGTGGGCACGGGTTAGCCAGTATATTATTTAATGAAACATGATACTAAAACACAGACTACATGTAGAATACATTTCTTATAGGGTAGCTTTGGCGGGAATTTACCCCATAATGTATTTTCTATTTTTTTTTCATAAATTTACGCTACATATTTGATTCTATATTTTGTAATATTTGTGACATTATGCACTTTATTTACTGTGCAAAAGGGTAATTGATAAATATAATAAAGAAAGAACATAAATTTGGATTTACTACACCATTTTGCCAGGACATAGTTCGAGTTTTTTAATTAGAAAAATAGTCTGTTTCCACTTGACATGGGCAGAATTATGGATAAAAAATATACGCCATAAATAAACAAGAAGAAGACAACCCGTAACAATACACAAATGAAACACACTTTATAAAAATTCCTTACACAACACAACTTCACACGCCGGTCACGAGCACTCAAGTATCTATACTCAATTGTTTCACTTCAGCATGATGATATCATGAGCCACAATGAACGTAAAAGCAATTGAGTTCCGTAAATTACGTATAATTTACAGAACTTACAGATGACTTGTACACTACAAGTACTATATACACATGTAACTAATATATTTGAAAAATAAAATCGCTATATCTTATCACGAACTCACCTTTGGACTATATATCCGAGCGGATCTTCCTGTCTCGAAGCGGTGTGTTACACTAAACCATTTTACGCACGTATAGATTGTGTAAATATATCAAGATATATTTTCCATAAGCTTTGACGTAGTAATGTGTAGTGGTCTGTGTTTGCACGCGGTTTCAAACTTGTATACATTTGAAATACAATGTTTATGTCGATTAATTTGTTTAGATTTAAAAACGTTGGTTATTATAGCACGCTGTATAGTAGTGAATTGAAATTATTATTTCCACAAAGTAGGCTCTTATAAATAAAACATGATGCAATAGTGGTGCAACAGACGCAAGTTGTGATCTCTCAATGGTCGCCGACATTTTTAGGTTGCACTGTAACTAGATCAGATAACATACTAATTGGACTGACCTTCAACCTTACCTGCGAAGGTACTCCATTAGATATTGATTATATATTTTTAAGTTGAAGTCAATAAATATATCACTGAAAGGTGAAAACATAATAACGATATTGGAAAGGAGAATTAACTAACGTAAAGACTGCTAAATTCACGCTAGATATTTAGCATTTTCGTCGCCATTATCGATTATTGAATACTGGAATGGATGATATCCTTTGGTTAACCTAAGCGAGAACATACTCGAATAAATGAAATATAATCATTTTTACTTGTTTCTTAATCAGCCCACACCTATTTCGCTTGCAAAGCAGCAGTACTTGCGTTACAGTGCTGCGCGGTACAAAGGGTGCTTAGCAAAACGCATAAGGTATTCGACTTAGTCTTGAAGTGTATCAATCTCTTTATACTGTTCTTAGAACCACAGTCTTCTAAGGTTGATAGTTTATAGGCTGCAGTAACTACTTAACATTAGCTGGACTGTTTACGTATACACCACTTTATGGTATAAAAAAGCGAACATTTTTGAAGTTATATTTCTTTTGGCGCGTTAGGGAAAAATGATGAGAGTAAATTTTGACGATGCGCGCGCACACCGTCACGAAAAGCCGGCACCCTGAAGTTAGCTATAGCCAACATTTTGTTTCTTTGTATTTTTTGTTTGTATTTCTTTGTATTAAAACTTTCAATGTATTAAATACCTTTTTTCTATTGTTAGTGTCGTTTTTTCTACAAACGCAGAATAAGGCGAAAGATAAAATTTTTGAAAAGATTTTTATCTTGTTACGCCAAAGAAGTATAACTTCTAACGCGTGTAGATAAGTACACACACACTTTTTTATATGTAAAATGGCATAACTAATTCAACTATTTACATGACTTCTTATAAATGTATGTTACAAAGTATTTTAATTTATTTATCGCGGTGACCGTTACGAATTTGTTGTATTGCTTATTACTGACAACATTTCTGTAGACGAGTATACATATAAGATAAATTTAATATTCGTGTTCAATTTATTTAGGTACCTACCTATGTTTTGACATATCACGCTCTTTACCATATATAACAGCTAATTACGTCATCTTGGTCAGTGAGTAGGTATTCATATTAATTACCGTAGTTTTACAAAGTTATAGATATAGAAAATCACTTTAGGAGTACGTAGAAGCTTTACGAATTAGCAATGATAGTTCAGTTAAACAGAGTGAAATAAAAGGGATCTGATACAATTATAAAATCTCTGACAGTTAATTTACAAATCCTTATTTGTTTTCTTTTTCGATCTGACTACACGCTGTCGGCCTGACGGGCCTTCACAACTTCACCAGGCTTCGGGGCGAGCGCTTATGGCACTTAATCGAAGTGCGGGCAACTAGCGTGAGGGTGCCATGGTGGCCGAATCTCTGCTTCGGCTGTTGCCTTGAATAGAATAACGCGAATCGAACTGAACTAATCATGCAAATTAAGTTAACCATAAATTTATAACTTAGTGAAAACCAACATGCGCACTTTCATATGTGCCGAACGGCACGAACGTTTATACGTATTTTCAATATCTCAGTCTTGGCTAAGGTTAACTGACCAAAAAAGGCCCTTTACAGAACCTATGGTTCAATAACCAAGGTACCAACAATACCAAATAACAAATACCAATAACAAATAATCAAGGTATCTGCTTTGGGTAGTGCGGTGTATGTGATTACCTAGTGAATGCAGTGTCACTATAAAGTGCTAGCAGTGTGTTCGAGAGCTCCACTCTGGGACATCAAACCTATGCTTGAGACGCTGCAGCGTGTGTGGGAGCGAAGTTGACCGACTGACTACGACGGCGTGATTGGGGACTTCGGCGTGTTCTGTTAGACGTTTTTTTATTTATACTGAGCGCGTATATATATATACACAAAACATACAAGGCAATGCCCTTGCGATGAGACAATCAAAACAAATATACACAAAACATACAAGGCAATGCCCTTGCGATGAGACAATCAAAACAAGTACAGTAACCAATCCCCGCTTTATGTAATACCTAATTATGGTGTATATCTGCAAGTACAAATTGTACGGAAAACTCAATAAATTAGAATTCACCCATGAAATATTTCGGATTTCGTATGTTACAAATAACTATTAACATTCACATGTATTCTCAACTTGACCTACATAGTCAAAAACTTGGTCAATGTCAAGGTGAACATTGAGGCATTGGTAACATGAAGGCATGTTTTAATAACGAAACGTCATCTCTTCTTGTATGTATCATAGAAAATTGTAAATATTAAATGAAACATTTCCATAAGATGGGTACGTACGAGTATAATGTATAAATTTCAATTTTCCTAAAATTTGCTGTTGCGATGTAGACCACTTTTCTAGACGCCTTCTACCTCCTTTACGAATTAATTGTTATAATTAGCTATAAAACCTCATTTAAATCGAAACTTTATGATATTTTGTTTTTAAACTATGTAATCTAATGGAAGTTCCATTTCATTTTAATATAGAAGAGAAACAGGTGGTTTAGAATTTACTTGATAGGCATGAGGTTTTCGGTTTTTAGAATAAAATACAAAAAATAGATCATTTTGCAAAACTCATGTAATTATAAGTAATTAAAAATAAAACACACGAAAATGTTTTGTTAGCTTATTGGTTATTGAATAAAAATGTGATATATTGTAATGAGTTGATTATTTATTTTAATCCTTAATCAGTTTATAACAAAGTGATGCCTCTAAAATCTTTTACTTTTTGTATATACAAATATGCGATGATTATGCACTGCTTAGTACCGTAACAATAATGGCAGCATCATTAGCAAATTTCCAGGGTAACTGTTGTACTTATACATTTAGATAAATAAAACAACATATTATAAAACATAAATTATATATTTCGAGTAATAAAAATATGATGCTACTGTCTTTGTGATAACAGATAACGATATATCGACCTGTAAGATATATCGTTAAAGCAAGAAGTTACATTACGCCTGAGCCGAGCCTATTATATCATTGTATGCTAAAATAATTCACTAAAAGGCAGTTCATGTAACGGGGTTAGAACTAAGATTTAATGCACTAATAATTTTACGTATATACACATTTATAATTTAACTCTAGTGCTGGAAATAAATAGTTTAAATAGGATTCGACTTCCTCCAGGAGACGACTTTACTTTTAGTAAGAATTATATATTTTACATATATCCGTAAGTACATAATGATATTATAACTAAAAAGCTGTAGATACGTCATAAGCGCTTCGGCAGCGCCTAGATAAAACTTGGCTAGTTAGCTTATTTTTGACGACTGCCCCGTCAATCCACCCGTATCTAAGCAACATATAACTATTTCTTTTACATCACCGATATTGAGAATATGCCATCTTACTCCCACATTTTATCTAAGACAGTGTGGCGTTACCATATTACTTTACGTATGTGTGCGTTATCGCGCCATTTGTTTTGTCAAAATATCGTGTAGGTAACGTATCTACAGCTTTTTAGTTATAATATCATTGTATATATATACCAAATTTGGCCTTTTATTTATTGAATATATTTTGGTCAAATAATTAATGTTGTCTCGAAATTCGGAGACCCCATTACTAGAAATCAAGGTAGATTTTTTCTTTGTTAACCTGGCAAGATTAGAGGGTTTTACAAATCTTCAGTAAACTTTATAGATTCCCAAAGGCACGTTGTTCCTTCTCCTTGTTGTTTCAATTATATTTGCCACATACTCTAATTCTAGTAACTAATTTCGATTCCTGTAACACTATTACCCGTTTTTCAAGATAATAAGTGTTATGTTCTTGGGGGTTGGAGAAGTAAAGTCTTATGTCTAACATTTTGACAAACCTAGACTTCAAGTTTGCCAGTTCAATAGACTAAACCAAAAAGAAACGGTAAGAATTATTCTTAGTCGTTGAAAAATAAAATAATTGATAAAGGTCACAGAAAGTCAACTGCGGTTTACGTGTACTTTAATATAGTCCTGTTTTATTTTATTATTTTAAAAGCCCTAAAATTATTTTACAATTTTAATCCCATTATTTTATTTTACATCCAATTTTAAATATTATTAATAATTAAAAAAAAATCTCAATGCCAGAAATTAAATAATGTCAGTGTAACAATAAGAAGATACATGTGTACATATAACAAGTATTTATAGCTTACTAAAAAATTCACAATCTGATACTTTTGATAAAATCTACAAGTACTTACTGTACAAAGGATTACAGAGCTTGTTAATTGTACCGGTTTATGTGTACAATTAATTAGCAAACTCAATTTATTTCGAAGATCTATTTCCCATATCTATAAATATTAAATTACGCTTTATCAAAAGTACCACAGAGCGAAATCAATCACAGTTATAACACCTTACATCTTAGAGTTTTATTATAAAGCTGTAACAATTGATTGATTATAATCAACTAAATACATATAAATTAAAAGGTACATGTCAATCACTCGTATAGTAAAGTTTTCATTCAATTTCACCTTCATCGATTATTATTAGTTAGATTATATGTTACCGTTAAAGTGCGATATCGGTTATTTTGCAGATTATCTAGGTAATGTCCGGATTGAATAAGGTTATCCGTTACATTGCCCAAAAAATATTTCATTTCTCCACTCAAAAAAGATGAAATTAACATTCCCTAAACTGACAAAATGGTACTACTGCTGTAATTGGAGGTTTTTTTTATCTATATAAACGAAATGATAGGTCTACCGATAGATAGATTTTGATCAATTTCTTTTACTTTTATTTCTTAGATACTTGGTCCATATCTAAAAAAGAGTATTACGTTATCTTCATTTCATTTTTTTTTATATATCATAGGAGGCAAACGAATAGGTGGGTCACCTGATCTTAAGTGATCACCACCGTCCATAGATACTAGCAACAACAGGGTAGTCGTAAGTGCGTTGCCAGCCTGTATTTGGGGGGAGGGGGGAGGAGAGGGGAGAGGTGGTTCTCCGGCGCTCTCACTGACCGAACGAAACGCAACAATGGAAACACTAATACTTCACGTCGGTGTTTCTGTGGGTCGGGTGGTAGTACCCCGGCCGAGCCGACCGATTCATGCTGAAACCAGTAATAGCTTCAGCGTGCCTCTACCACCTAATATACAGTTATTAGAATTTTAAGAAACTACGAATTTTATAAGCACACCCAAATAGTAAAGAAATATTGTAAGTATAAATGTTCATTTTTTATGTATTTTTCTTTGTACATAAAATATATTGTTGAGATAACGAATAACGCAGATATAGTCGCGGGTATCAGTTAGTTAATAATATAAGTATTAGCGCGTTCCATCAAATTTCACCCTCTAGGTCCAGCAGCGCCATCTTAATGTCATACATTTTTAGGGACACGTTTTATACACAAAGATACTTCTTAGTTCAAAACTCCATAGTATGAACACACTTGGATAAATGTTAAATCGTACCATTTCCTTAAATAAACGCGAACGGTGAGCAAATGCAGAAAACTCTTGACTCGGTACGTTAACGGACCAAATTAGTTAATCTACAAATTAACTAGGTAACGTGTACATTGACGGTTTTGGCGCTTTAGCGGTAACATTTCTTCAAGCTCTGATACTTATCACGCACTGATTTCGTAATTTAATATGAACTACCAGAATATTTTGATAGTACAACAATTTCAATTAATTTTCTTACCCAAATTTCACAGTTTTATTGAGATAATTGTTACAATGGTTGAAATAAAAAAGTACTAAGTGTAATAATTGTGCAATCGTTTTATAAAATACTATATTAAATGTCCCACTATTGGGTTATTTTACCGTACCTGCTACAAGCCATGACTTTTATTACCAAGCCAGTTTATGACGTATTCATAATTCCAAAGGAAACAAAATATATAATAGAGCTAGTTTTTCAGGATTAATGACTGATAATCATTCATTCGGACACGAAGTCGTGAGAAGCTAGTGAAGAATATATCATGAAAATCATCGCAAATCCCTAATTGATTCTACTAACTTATGCTCCATACAATAACGCATAGACACAATATTAATTGAGTTTTATAGGACAATTCTAGTGTTATGCAAAATGAAGCATTTGATATTAGATAATTATAGCGTATTTCACAAATCAAAATATCTGTTATTGCGGTATTTAAATACGTTATAACAACTTTTATTTTCAACTTTTAAAGCAGAAAAAGTTTATTGATTGATGTCTGTATATTTTAAAGTAAATCGATTTAAAATACCATAATAAAAGATTTATTATAACCAAACACTTCGTTTCGGCAAGAGGCCTTTTCGATAATAACAATCTCTATGAAGTAACCGATCGTCTATGATCGCTTGTAGGTTAGAGTCTGTGAGACATGGAAAATACAGCTATTTAAATTTAATGTAATGATGTGAAGTTATTTTTTGTCACATATCACGAGTGTTAAATTACCAGATATATTTTACATTTGGCACTATAACACTTAGTTGCAACAGGGCACAGCGACAACAAACAAAAAAACAAAAAGATATTTCAGTATTTATTAAAAATTGAAGTAAATCAGATGTTAAGCATTGATTTTTTCTTGTAGCTGGAAGCACCTTTCGGTGGGATGTTTCATTTCATCCCCGCGAGTAGCTTCACTAGTACAAGATGGGATTTTTCGTATTGTAATTTAGCTTGATTATTTTGAATTTATATTACAATCATGCGACATGTAACGGACATTTTCAATACATGAAACTTCTGTAGCGCGTGATTTATTTTATCACCAGCTATATAATTAGTGATACGTGATATGCTATTGACATGAATTACTATAGGACACGGCAGTTATGCGCATAAAACTGTCGTAAAACACAGATTGTACGTGCATATCCCTTCGGGCGTTGAAAGTAATAAGACTAATTCTAGCTTAGGCGTGGATCCCAATATGGGACTTTCAACACAAATTTTTGAAACCTTGGTTTATAAATATCTAACGTTCTCTAAACCTAATCGGAGTTTTGTATAATTTCAATTAGTTTTATTAATAAAATATATTATTTTATGTAATAGAGAGAGTTTTATATTTAGAGACGTCTGTAAGCTTTTTTAGTATTTTCTGGAAAACCTCGCTCTATAGTAATTGATTGTTTTATAGGCTTTATTATTGTGACTAAATAGATTTGATTTATTATTCTCAAATGCGACAGTCGTTAAAATGCCCGATCAGATAATAGTAGTATGAAAAGAAATTAAATGAATTCGGTAAGTTCTGACGGCTTTACTTAAAAACCTGCCCTTATCCTATACTCAACAGTGTTACTTTTGACTATAAATAGCAATAACGCCTATCTATTAATAATTGATTACGCTGTTATATCGCAACAGTCGTTATAAACTGTTATCTACTATTCTGCTGTTAGATAATTTTCTATTTTATATGCCCAATTTAAACAAATATTCGTTATCTTAATGCTACTTTCAGTGTAAGCAAGCGATGTGCCGTTCCTTTCCAACCCTATTAATTGTTCTATAACGCTCACTCGTTGCGTTAACGCGACAATCGTGTCGTTATCAATAATAATAACGGACAACTGATAATCAACAGCAGAATAATTATGTCATTAATAATGTGTTATCCGTTTGGGATTATTTATTATTAGTTGTGATATTTACCACTTCTACTCTTGACCATATATCAGATGAGATTGTGGTCGTTACATTTCAAAATAACCTACATCCATTTTAGCCGTTCTTAATATTTTACATTATTTTTCAAGATCTTCGTATATTGTACATGTAAAATATGAAATTCATAAAAAAAACCGAAATACCTCATGGGCGGCAAAGTTTGAACTTCGTTCGCAGTGTATATAAACTGGAAATGTTAAAATCAATAAACATGTTACATGAACGATTAATATTGTATTTAACTCATTTTGAAATGTAACGACACATATATCCGAAAGAAACAAAAACAATTAACTGGCAACCACATCTATATGGGTGTATGAACTACCGGTGAAATTGAAGCAATCCTCATTGGTACTGGCTCGGAGCACTTGATGATACCTTCTCCAGCTTCTCAAAGTGTTTTCGTGCGTTCCTGATGTTGATCAACGTGGCTTCTGAGGGTATCTTGGGGTCTGACATCTCTACCATAACGTACGTGTTACTAGTAAACCCGTCTATGAACGCTGCAAACACACTGTTGCGGACCTGCGGATATAAATTTCTGAATCAATTAATAATTTATTGCACGTTTGAGTTTGTACACTGGCAAGCTTACTGCCACAACCACAAACTCTTTTAGCTAACCAGCGGTATTGTTATTAATAAAAAAGTTTTGTAGGCAGTACATATATAGAAAAAAAAAACAAATATATATATACTAGCCGACCCGTGCCCACTTCGTTGGGCGGTAATAGGCATAATCAAGCTACAACTTTTCTCTGGAACTCAATCATATATATATCATAATTAAGGGTACGTTCATAAGAAACGTTTTCGTTCGACCATTTTTCTCCGACTCCCCAGATATTACCCCCTACAACCTCACAAACTTTACCTCTTTATAATATTAGTATAGATTATAGATAATATAATTAGTTAATAGCTTCTGCCCGCGACTTCATACGCGTGGAATAGTTATTTTGGACTAAAACGCAGCGGAAGCTCTCAAAAGGAAAAAAGCCCCGATTTTAAAACATTTTTCATTCTTGCTCCGCTCCTATTGCCCTTAGCGTGATGATATATAGCTTATGCCACTCACAAATAACTTGGCTTTCTATTGGTAAAATAATTTTCAAAATCGGTTTAGTAGTTCCTGAGATTACCCCCTACAACGTCACAAACTTTACCTCTTTATAATATTAGTATATAGATTATAGCCCCTGCCCGCGACTTCGTCCACGTAGTAATAGTTACTACTCTGGGCTAACGCTGACACACAGCAGAAGCTCTCAAAAAGAAAAAAACATCTCGATTTTGAAACATTCTTCATCTGTGCTCCGCTCCTATTGGCCTTAGCGTGATGATATATAGCCTATAACCATTCTCGATGAATGAGCTATATAACACTGAAAGAATTATTCAAATTGGACCAGTAGTTCTTGAGATTACCCCTTACAACGCCACAACGTCACAAACTTTACCTCTTTATAATATTATATTAGTAATATATCAGTATATAGATTATAGCCCCTGCCCGCGATTTCGTCCGCGTAGTAATAGTTACTACTCTGGGCTAACGCTGACACTAAGCAGAAGCTCTCAAAAAGAAAAAAACATCTCGATTTTGAAACATTTTTCATCTGTGCTCCGCTCCTATTGGCCTTAGCGTGATGATATATAGCCTATAACCATTCTCGATGAATGAGCTATATAACACTGAAAGAATTATTCAAATTGGACCAGTAGTTCTTGAGATTACCCCTTACAACGCCACAACGTCACAAACTTTACCTCTTTATAATATTATATTAGTAATATATCAGTATATAGATTATAGCCCCTGCCCGCGATTTCGTCCGCGTAGTAATAGTTACTACTCTGGGCTAACGCTGACACTAAGCAGAAGCTCTCAAAAAGAAAAAAACATCTCGATTTTGAAACATTCTTCATCTGTGCTCCGCTCCTATTGGCCTTAGCGTGATGATATATAGCCTATAACCATTCTCGATGAATGAGCTATATAACACTGAAAGAATTATTCAAATTGGACCAGTAGTTCTTGAGATTACCCCTTACAACGCCACAACGTCACAAACTTTACCTCTTTATAATATTATATTAGTAATATATCAGTATATAGATTATAGCCCCTGCCCGCGATTTCGTCCGCGTAGTAATAGTTACTACTCTGGGCTAACGCTGACACACAGCAGAAGCTCTCAAAAAGAAAAAAAACATCTCGATTTTGAAACATTCTTCATCTGTGCTCCGCTCCTATTGGCCTTAGCGTGATGATATATAGCCTATAACCATTCTCGATGAATGAGCTATATAACACTGAAAGAATTATTCAAATTGGACCAGTAGTTCTTGAGATTACCCCTTACAACGCCACAACGTCACAAACTTTACCTCTTTATAATATTATATTAGTAATATATCAGTATATAGATTATAGCCCCTGCCCGCGATTTCGTCCGCGTAGTAATAGTTACTACTCTGGGCTAACGCTGACACTAAGCAGAAGCTCTCAAAAAGAAAAAAACATCTCGATTTTGAAACATTTTTCATCTGTGCTCCGCTCCTATTGGCCTTAGCGTGATGATATATAGCCTATAACCATTCACGATGAATGAGCTATATAACACTGAAATAATTATTCAAATCGGACCAGTAGTTCCTGAGATTACCCCTTACAACGCCACAACGTCACAAACTCACAAACTCACAAACTTTACCTCTTTATAATATTAGTATAGATAAGTAAGTACAAACATATATAAGTAAAATCTGCTATTAAATATTAACAGGAGAATCTGATTTTAGATATCCTGTTTAAATAACACGTATTTTTTTATTTCTCATTTTATTACGTTATAACTAATTAGCATATAGTAAAAATCAATGTATATTCTTGTCGGCAATTGAATGATCTTCAAAAGAGGACTAATATGATTTTTTGGTAATTCGACAAGTGTAAAAGTTATTTAAGGGTGTCAATTATTAAAAAATAAAACCGGTATAAACTGACCTCCATGCTCTGGAACTGCGCCGCAAGTTTGGAACAAGACAGTTTGAACTGTTTGACGATGTTGGAGACCTTTTCGAAACGGTGCGCGTCTCGGTGCGGCCGCCGCTGGCAGTGCGACACAACTAGGAAAGTCGCGCGCTCGAATAATAACACCTTGAGTACAAAACAGATAAATAAACCAATGGGGCCCTTGATTCGGTATTTTCCAAGAGCAAAATGATAACAGAAACAGCTAAATACTCCACACTTTATTTGACTGCATGTGTGCGATGTACAGTCTTCGACAAACTTTTTGACCGGTCTGAATATAGTTTACATTTTATACAAATGTAGGTATAGGTACATATTATATATATAACTAGCGTGCCCAAATGGAATTCATCGTGGTCGACCCTCAGATTTTGTTTTCGCTAGGGTGGACCCCTTGAAGTTCGGAATCGCCCCCCAAGGGGCCATATGAGCCACTTAGGGGACCTACGATTTACATTATCATTAGTACATTGCCTACATTTGTAATTTTGAAGTCTATATTTAGTTCTATCTACATTCGTGCTATCACTTTACTCTCTTGAGGTATGCAGTTATGAGATCACTTCCATACAGTGAGCGATAACAACGCAGGCATATATAAATAAGTACATACAAATATCTCGGGTCAGGCCAAACGAACTACAGTCGCGCTTAGCTGATATAAAGTATTCGAAATTCACAATAAATAAACAATCTTATCTCAAATTGTAGTGTATTTGCTTGTTTTAATATTAAATTACAGAGAAATGTGTTCAAGTTTTATAACCACAGTTCCTACCGTGTCTCATTAAACAACTTCCAAGTTTTTTTAAAAAAACTAGCGACCCGCCCCGGCTTCGAATTGCTGCAATGTAATAATATACCGTCATTAATGTCTAAAGAATTCAGATCCATTATTTCCCGCTTTGATATTTACAATTCGACAAAATTATAAAAGCTACGTATAAATTTTCACACATTATTTTTTGTTGCACGTAATTTTAAATTTGTTATATATTTTAAGATACATTGAAATTATATGACGATTTGCAGTTTTGATCAACTTTAATCGCTCAATATAAATAAAGTATTCTTAATTTTAAATCTGTCATATTTTATAAGATATTCATTGAAATGACGTGTTGTAAAGGGCAGTTTAGATCAACTTTAATCACCCAATATAAATAAAGTAATCATAATTTTAAAACTGTCATATTTTTTAAGATATTAACTGAAATGATATGCTGTAAAGGGCAGTATTGTTCAACTTTAATCGCCTAATATAAATAGAGTATTCGTAATTTTAAATCTGTCACATTTTTAATGATATTTATTGGTATAACATTCTGTAACGGGTACGTTTCATTTACCTTGATCATAAGGACAAGGATTAATATACTATATTTGTCAATATAGTGTCATAAATAACCAATTCTATGTTTTAATAATATGTAAAACATAAAAATGATTGCTGTGAGTTATCCTTAGGAGATACATATATACCCCCTGGACTTTACTGTAAGAATTTTTAGATATACAATTCTGTAGTACATTATTTTGACATATCTCATAAGGTTTAGTCAGGTCCCGAAAACTCCTTCTTACGACTTCATTATAATACGTCAACATTTCTCTACTTTATATAAATACTAGCCCCTGCCCGCGACTTCGTCCGCGTAGTAATAGTTACTACTCTGGGCTAACGCTGACACTAAGCAGAAGCTCTCAAAAAGAAAAAAAAACATTTCGATTTTGAAACATTTTTCATCTGTGCTCCGCTCCTATTGGCCTTAGCGTGATGATATATAGCCTATAACCATTCTCGATGAATGAGCTATATAACACTGAAAGAATTATTCAAATCGGATCAGTAGTTCCTGAGATTACCCCCTACAACGCCACAACGTCACAAACTCACAAACTTTACCTCTTTATAATATTAGTATAGAAGTATAGATAATATACACGTATTATACACATAAACCTTCCAGAAGAAACAAGGAAACATACAGAAAGACTCGAAAAGTGAAATAGTTTTATCATATCTATAGATAAACACTTTGAAACAATATGTAATCACTGTTTTATGTTGAAATTATCAAATCTAAACGTTCACAGATTATTGTAAATATAAGCCCAGGAACTTGAGTCGAACAACATAGGTAACTAAAATCACAATAGGAGCCATTTTACTTTATTAACCGAAATCAAAAAAAGAAGGAGGTTATCAATTCGACAGTATTACTTTTTTTTTTATGTTTGTTACCTCATAACTTTGGACTGGGTGAACCGATTTTAATTATTCTTTTTTTATTTGAAAGCTGGTACTTCCCGTGTGGTCCCATTTCAATTTGGTCCAGTTCCCACGACGGCATCCAGTGCAAAACCGTATAAGTTTTAAATTTGCATTAAGTATGTACACGACAAATAGACGAATAACTCAATATCACGCTAACCGAATTTCGATGATTCATTTTTTATTGGAAAGGATGTACTCCAAGGGTAGTTTGACGAGATTTTGGTTAGGTTCTGATTATGGGATCCGTGACAAAGTAAGAAAACTTTCAAGAAACGAGCCTACTCCTTTCTTAAGGGCCGGCAACGCATCTGTGTTTCCTCTCGTGTCGCAGGTGTCCATGGGCGGCCGTGATCACTTACCATCAGATGACCCGTATGTTCGTTTGCCACCAATATTATAAAAAAAACTCTTCAATTCTTAGGAGCCTATTGTGCTTATGTTCGTTGCTGTGTTGCAACATGACGCAAGCATTGTAATTACATTAGTTAAGGTGTATTATGTGTGAAGCGATGGTAACCGAGTTGGTGGTAGAAACTATCGCGGATTATTGATAAGGTTGCGTTCGTACCAAACGTTACCTCTACTACCATACCAATAGATACCATACCGCAAAAATGCGCATATTTTAATATACTTAAGGCGGAACGAAGTTCGCGGGCACTGCTAGTAAAATATATTTATGTACACTAAAAATGGAAAAATAAAGTAAATTTTCAAAAAAAAAGTATTAACGGACTTCAATATCAATCAAAAACCCATAAAGCACTAAAACGCGGAAAATAAATAATTTATCAAATTAACCAAATTAAATAAAACATATGAATATGTGTGCTACCTAGAGATGTATTGGAAGTCGGTGCGAACCGAAAATCATATCATCTACATAGGTACAAATTTTAAGTCCACTCTCGCGTCTCTGTAATACATTTCTACCTGGAACAAATTTGAAATTTCGGTTGGCACCGACTTCCAATACATCTCTAGGTAGCACACATATTCATATGTTTTATTTAATTTGGTTAATTTGATAAATTATTTATTTTCCGCGTTTTAGTGCCTTATGGGTTTTTGACTGATATTGAAGTCGGTTAATACTTTTTTTTGAAAATTTACTTTATTTTGTTTTCTAGATATTTCTCAGGTTCATCAAAGAATTTAATTAACAAGTAATTTGATTTCAAAATAATATAAAAAATAGATTACCTCATCTGCATCGACGATAGCAGCAAACTGCTTTAGTGAGGACTCTAGTGCCTTAACATTAGGTATTAATTTGTATACTATACTCGACCATGCTCTGAAATTTAATAACATCTCGAGTGAAAAATTAAGCAAATCACTAATTAATGCTAAGCAAGGCTAAATATGTGGGTATAATAATTGTGAGAGTAAATGTAAATTTATATATTTAAAATGTTGAATTAATCAGCTTGAAAGGAATTACCTCTTTGTCTTAGTTACATTATTTGAAAATGAAAAAAAAAACAATTTTATAAATGGTAATTTCTATACTCGACGCATTTTAAACTGAGTAGTCGGGCAATAAATGTCACTGACAGTAGGAATGTGCACGCAATGCAACCCGTTATCAATACTTAGCTACCTGAGCTCATTATGTCATTGTGACCTTCAGTAGCATTCCGACTCCTGATTGGTCGTTACGAGTAAGGGTTGTTGTTTTTCTATAAATATAAGATTACGTCAAAACAAACATTTTATCTTACAAATTATTTTTTTTTATTTTCAGATAGCGAAAAATATTAATACTTAACATAATTTAGCATATCGATCGTATCTATCCCGTTATCGATATGCACCTCTACAATTCTTACGCACATCACTACACCTCTCTATAAGACCTGTAACTGCGAGCGAGACAGACCGATAAATATGATTTATGACCCGAAGCCTCAGTTCATAATGCGTCGACTATAGTAGTGAAGCTATGGTATTAGTACTGACCACTACAATGACACTGACACAGTACCAGTATATTTCGATTTAGATTAGATTTATGTATATTATTTTGTATAAAAATAAACATAAACAGGTTTTTCATATACTTAGCAATAAAAACGACAATTAGGGGAACATATTATATCATGCATTAAACTAAATCCGTTGTCTGTAGCATCTCATAATCAGAGTTAAAGGCTTTCTCATGATCTGATAAACACATAATATAATTTCTGTGAAATTTTTATTAATTCCAAGAGCCTGAAATTCTTTATAATATTAAAATAAAAGGTGGACAATCTTTATTAAATTAATTCTAGGTGGTTGAATTATTTGAACCAAGAGCGCGTATACTTTTTAATGTGATATTATGTAATAATAATAATAATTAATATGATTATTGCTCTTTAATTATTAACTTACTTATATAAAGTCTCATCCCATATACTAGTTCTGAAGCATGTGCATTCAAGTGGCTTAGAGAGCCTTTTCAAGTCTTCCTCTCTCGCTCGAAATATCTCCTCTCTCTGTTCTTCCGCTATCAAATCCATTTTGTGTACTAAACAAAATATCCTTGCTTCTGGTGAGTTCTGCAAATATATTTTTTTTTTCTATTTTAGTTGCAAATTATATAGGAAATATATGTTCAAGATAAAGAAATCTGATAATAAAAGATTAAATGAGATTATACCATGATATCCATACAGTGGTATGTTTTAAATAAATAAATTAGATTAATATAAGCAATGGAGTATAAATAAGGGGACAGAATGTGCAAAATGCTCTCTTTTCTGCCCTGGTGTGGCTCTCAATATCAGGGAGCCTCAAACTTGATGTTAATTTGATGAACTACCACTGTGTTATGATGCTTCGTTTCTTTACATCGAGAGGAGTCTCGTGAATCGCATTTTCTATAGGCTACCTATAGTATACTCACAACACAGATGTAGAGTGACATAAGTTCACCTGTAAAATTGCTTCCAAGCATGACTGATAGTAATGCATATCTTTTTCCATCTCTCTGCTTTCCACATCAAATACATATATTAATACTTCAACATTCCGAAATATGTTATCCCTTTGTGATGCAAAGTAATTCTCCATGAAGGCCTCCTGGCCCCCACAATCCCATAGGTTAAGCACTAAGTTTCCGAGGAAACGGACATGTGAATGTTCAACGTCAACTGAAATAATTGTAATAATAATTATAGGTCAAGGAATTTTTTTTTGGCTCTTCTACAAATTTTTCAAAACTTTTGCTTCTGTCCTATTCCGATGACCCCTCAATAATTTTTATTTTTGATATCAATACTGCTCCTTAGCTGGAAAAAAATGTCTTGTGGCATTAAATTCACTGGTGTAAATATTAATTACAGGAGCGTTTAAAAGCATTATTCATACTATAAAAGCAAATTAAATCCCATAATGAAGTTGTCTGTAAGGTGCAGACAAAAATATTCAGTACCTTTTCCTCCTTTGAATGCCAACCTATTATTTTGTATGATCTTTAGTATTATCAATTTTAAAAAAACATTTTTGTTTTGTGTGTATAACACATAATGTCTGGAGTTCCTTTTGAAAATGAAAAATTCATTGCAATTGAAGATACTGATAAGATTGGTGTGACATTCCCAACTGACAACAAATTTTACATATAAATTGATTTAAATTGTATTGGAAATTCAAATTTATTTTGATGTATAATTGCTCAATTATTTAAATTCCTAATTTTGCAATGATCTTCGATAATGATTTTGGTAGAATTTCAATCAGCAGATAAACACTAGTATATGCAATTATGATGATTAAATAATTGAATAGTATTAACAATAACATACTATGCAGTACAGTAACAAGAAATATCAAATGTAACATTACAGTTGACATTGTCATGCAAAAGCTGTATTTATGATTTAAATACCTAAGTTGGTAAATACTGCTACTTGTTAAAGTAATATCTAGTCGAAACAATTGTCCACATTATTATATTGTTTATTGTACTAGCCTTGCCCGTGACTTCGTCCACATGGAACCTGATGTACAAAGTAATGACTAATAAAATCAGTCGAACATATTTAATCCATTTGCTTATATACTTTTCTCTTATACTTAAGTCATGGCGCCATGAAAATTACAATAGCTTTTGATAGAGTGGACATATTTCAATGAGACAAAGAGCAAGTTACTCCTGAGGATACGCTTTATGATTTTTCTTTGATTAACATTTCTAAAAATGATTGAAATGTATTCTATTACTTATTCCTAGACACCTGCAACATTTTTTTGTCACAAAAATTGAGAAAGTACAGACATGTTACATTTACATTCTTATTATATGTATAGATATTCAACAGTTTTGATAAAATATTTGTTAGTATTCTGTATAAACTTAATTTCCTTAACTAGATCTGTATATTAAACTTTTGTTTGTCTATATCTGTTTATTTGTCCTGACTAATTTCTAAAATGGTTACCTATGTTTCCTCAGTTTTAGGAAAAAAAAACAATCTGCAGAAATATAATTCTTTGTGAAGAAACAAATGCAAGAGAAATTTCAGGCAGTTGCTTATTATATTGTAGTCTTATTATAAGGATATAATAAGACTACAATATAATAAAGGCAGTTGCTTATTATATTGTAGTCTTATTATAAGGATATAATAAGACTACAATATAATAAGCAACTGCCTGAAATTTCTCTTCTTATAATAAGACTACAATATAATAAGCAACTGCTTGAAATTTCTCTTGCATTTGTTTCTTAGAATTAGAATTAGAATTGAATTAGAATAATAATAAGGATATTATGCTATAAAATCAATTATAAAATGTAACAAATATATATGTATGTATATATGTGTATGTATATATATGACTTGCACTGTGATTCACATGCATCTGTATAATATTATTTCTGTGTTATGCTACCTATGACTCATTGAGTTTTATTAAATATTGATACAGTTTTGTAGTTGAATGCCCTGAACACTATTTATAGGACATGTATTTAAAACAGACAAGTGATATGAGTATATCACTCTATTTTTATTACTTGTGGACCCTGATAAGGAGTATCAAGTAAAATACATTTTTCATAGTTTGTAATACTTTTTTCTCATATTTGAGACTATTCTTATCACATGTCAAATAATCAAATTCTTTAGCATCTATAATAAATATACAAGGATTTCTTTTTATGACATACTTTATTTACTGAAATAATTTCTATTTTGAGTTTCAATCTTAATAGTGAATCATTGAAGGTAGAACAAGGTAAATATAGAGGATTAAAAACTAACTTTTAATGACAGTAATAACAATTCTATGGATAATATTCCTTCATAAAATGGTGGAAGTTATACACTTGTTAAGTGGTGAAAAGAGTTGTAAAAAACAATGAAATTGGAAGTCTTTGTAGCAACATAAAACTTATTGTTACAGTCAAACACTCACTTGTAGCTCCTAGGCGCCTGGTATCTCTTGCTATATAGTTAGCAAAAATTATAGATCTCATGCTGGTCTTTCCTGATCCACTCTTGCCCATTAATAACACCTAAAAATTTAAAATAATGCTCATAATAATGTTGATATACAACGCATGCAATATTATTTGTACAGATGAAATAGATTTTATATACATTATGATTTTAATAAAATTATACGTTATCAATTCTATAATTACCTTTTTCTTCATCTTCACTAACTTGTATTAGGTCAAGGATTTATAAGTTGTATTCTATTACTTTGTTTTGAAGTTCTGTCTGAATACTACACAATTTTCTAAAATATTAATTTTATAATGGATCAATGTAAAAAAATATTATTGGTACTTAGTAACGTATCATTTGTGACTGAGAACTAATTAATTTTACGAAAACGTATGTAGGCGTTTTTCGCATATCACGACAAAAATCAAAGAGTAGTAGGTAACAAAAATTGATAGTTTAGAAGTGACATGACAAACGACAATTGACATTTACAGCTCGTTCAAAAATTGGTTAATATACTTGTTTTTTTTATTACTTTTTATTGTCATATTACACACACTTGTGTAATGTTATTCAAATTTAATATATAACATACAACATACTTTAAATATCAGAAGTTTTCAAGGAAACAATATATTTTCAATAATTGTAAATGAAATTATTATTTAACTTTCTACATCATTGTTAATGATGTTAATTTTTATTCGTTTAGATTTCAATGTTTATTTTCTAATTGAAATGGTTCAGAAATATATTTATATAGGTAGGTAATTTATTCGGTAAGTTTTCCACAGAGAACGTATATACGTTTTGTATACCTACTTATTGGATTTTTCTTTGACGTTTGACAAGTGTATCGAAAAACGTCTCAAGTACATAAATATTTTCAGAAAACCTATGACTTGTCTAAAAACGCTTATTTCACAATGTTTTATAATATACGCTAAGATTTTAATTCTACTGATAGAATAAGATGGCTCGACATCGAAATATTAGAAATCGGCATTATTCCGATGACTATGATTATGACGATGTTTACGGACATTCAGTAGAAGAAGACAGCTGTTTGTCACCACATGGAGATACATCGCAGTGGATATACGATCGTTCCCGCAACCAACAAGAAATATCAAATTTCTTACAGAGCAACGATGATATTCAAGAAGAAACAGAGGACGATCCAGGTGAATCCACACTTCAGACCATTCAAAGACGCGAATCAACCGACTTGCACAGGTTAAATCTCGATGAAGATGAAGAGGCTAGACTCATGTCATGTTTGGACGAACTAAGAAACATATTAGGCGACACTGTCTCAGATAATATGCTCATACAAGCTGTACTGAAACATAAGTTTGATTACAACAAAGCTCTAGATGATATACTTAATAACAATAAGAATAAAGAACCAGAGGAGACTAAAGTGGAACTGCCTAAAGCTACTGTGAGTATGGAATCTATTAAGCCTGCAGTCATTTCAACTGCAAAAGTAATTGCAACAAATTCAGATCAGAAGAATTTGGGAGTTGTGAAAGGATTTAAAATAGGTCAAGATGGCAGTATGGGTAGTCGACCACAAACTCCTAGAGATCAATCACCCTCTGTTGAAAGGATTTCCTCCAATGAGGAAGTGAAAACTCCAAAGGTAAAAGAAACTAAGACTGACCCGAGCAAACAATATTCTGATGAAAGAGGATCTGACAAAGACCATTTGTACATTGTAGTTATCGGTCATGTTGATGCTGGGAAATCCACGTTGATGGGAAGGTTGTTGTGTGAAATGGGGGAAGTTAGTCAAAAAACACTACATAAATATGAACAAGAGAGTAAAAAGATTGGAAAACAGAGTTTCATGTATGCATGGGTGTTAGATGAAACTGGAGAGGAAAGGGTAAGGGGTATAACAATGGATGTTGGCAGAGCACAATTTGAAACGAAAACAAAAAGGATTATTATATTGGATGCACCTGGTCATGCTGACTTTATTCCAAACATGATAACAGGGGCTGGGCAGGCAGATGTAGCACTACTGGTAGTGGACGCCACAAGGGGAGAGTTTGAGTCAGGTTTTGACCTTGGTGGACAGACACGTGAACATGCTCTTCTAGTGAGATCTCTTGGAGTCAGTCAACTTGCTGTAGCTGTTAACAAACTGGATACAAGTAATTGGTCTGAAGAAAGATTTAATGAAATTACTAAGAAGCTTAAATCATTTCTAAAGCAAGCTGGTTTCAAAGATTCTGATGTCACTTATGTACCATGTTCTGGGTTGACTGGTGAAAACCTGGTGAAAGCTCCTACTGAAGCAGGATTGCTAAAATGGTATAATGGACCCTCTCTTTTAAATGTTGTTGATGAATTCAAAGTTCCTGAAAGACCTGTTTCCAAACCTTTACGTATGTCTATAAATGATGTGTTTAAAGGCACTGGTTCTGGTTTTTGTGTAGCAGGACGAATTGAAAATGGTATGCTAAGTAAAGGTGATAAAGTTTTGGTTTGCCCAACAAAAGAATTAGCGGAAGTTCGAAGTTTGAGTATAAATGATTTATCCAGCAATGTTGCATTCGCTGGTGACCAAGTTTCTGTCACTATATCCGGAGTTGACATGCAGAATGTCTCTGTAGGATATATATTGAGTGATCCTGTACAACAGGTGCCTGTTACATCACGATTTGAAGCAAGAATTGTTGTGTTTAATGTTAAGGTACCTATTACAAAAGGATTTCCAGTCTTAATCCATCACCAGTCATTGGTTGAGTCTGCAAATATTATTAAATTGAAAGCTTTATTGAATAAGAGTACAGGTGAACTGGTAAAGAAGAAACCTCGATGCTTAGGGAATAATTCTGTGGCTGTGGTTGAGATAGAGGTATGTAGGCCGATCTGTGTCGAGCGATATAAAGATGTTAAGGAGCTCGGTCGTGTGATGTTACGAGTAGCAGGAGTAACAATAGCTGCTGGACTTATAACTGACATTGTTACAACCTGACTGATCTGAAAATGTTCTACAATATATATTACATGACACCTATGTACTAATGAAATCTGTCATGTTCTGATAGAATGAGTGACACTTGTCCTCTGTTGCCATGATATGTATCACACTTATTTATGCACATTTTAATATAAAGTGATGTAGTGGTCTGTAACATATGGTTATTAATTATTATGATGATTATATATTTGCTATTAATGCTCATGAAAATTTTAGTTTTTTATTGATACAAATCCCTTGTGAAAATCCTAATATGCTAGAAATGTTATAGATTCAAAGATAATTTTAACTATTTTATCCAAGTAAAAAATGAATGTTCCATTATTATAAAAAGTATATTAAATGCAAATAATAACGATTAATGTAGTAAATGATAATTATTACATGGTACATTGATGTTAAAATAAAAATTTATCTTTATTAAATTTTTCTCATGTTTTATTTTACTCGTAATTCCTGATCTCTTAGAAATAAAATGATATTTCTGGATATTAGTTAACTTATAAAAACAGTAGGAAAGAAATGAAAAACATTTTTTTTATAACTGTTTCTTTGCAATATTTAGTAAAAAAAAAATTTTTCAAAGATAATTGTTAACTATTATATCCAAGTAAAAAATGAATGTTCAGTTATTATAAAAAGTATAGTAAATGCAAATAATAACGATTAATTTAGTAATCAATGATTATTACATGGTACATTGATGTTAAAATAAAAATGTATCTTTATTAAATTTTTGTCACGTTTATTTTTACTCGTAATTCCTGATCTTTTAGTAATAAAATTATATTTCTGGATATCAGTTAACTTATAAAAACAGTAGGAAATAAATAAAAAAACATTTTTTTTATAACAATTTTTTTGAAATATTTAGTAAAATAAAATTTTTTTAGAGAAATTCTGCTACCAGACCGGGCTTAAAAGTTGAGGGCTGTATGAAATGAATGTAAAAAATAAAATGTAAGGGTAGAATCATTATTTATAACTCAATTTAAAGTTTAAAATTACTAAATCTATATAGAAAATTGAAATATCTTTGAATTTTTTTCTATAAAGGCCATGTAAAACGAAAAAGAAGATCAAATTTGGACCATTTTTAAGAAAGTTATGTCTAAAAAACTATCTTTTGAATGAGTAACAAAATAATGACAAAATTGACCAGGAGGTCTATTTTGAGTAGTACTAAAATATATCATAATGTTGAGGAAATTTTTTTTTTCAAACCCTCCGATTTGGCGTTGATCATCCCATTTACAACCCGCATACAGAATATCAATAGCAGACTTCTCTGTGTCTGGTTCGTATAGTGCTTTAGTGCAAGAATAACCTGGCGCTTCATATCCTCGTTGGAATTGTCAAATTTCTATGGGCCTGCGTTTTCCTAACCGTCGGATTAACCACATAGAAGTTGGTGTATATCATAGAACTCTGCGCTTAGGGCACAAATTACATGTAGGTTGGGTTCCTTTGTTTTTAAATGCTTTCTCTAAATATATACAACAGGTACTGTGCCTATCAAGAGAGTCAAACATGTGTTAGACTGTCGTGTATTCTATAATGCTCACTTGCTTTAATGATAATCATGACAAATATTATAAATTCATAAGTAACCTTGTTTGTTTGTCACAGTGTCACACCTCAACTACTCAATCGATCATCAGGAAGTTTTGCATATACGTTGTCAGGGTTACATAGAAGAAGAGTACCTTTAAGTCAGAAAAATATACCGTTTTTAAGGGATAGATCAAATCTAAATTAATGCGAACGAAGCTGCGAGCTAAAATTGTATAAAATCTTGTCTCAAATGCTACTCCCATATCTGCGAAACGAAGCGTCGCGTCGTGTCATCTGCTTATCGCGCTTAAGTTAACGTCAAAAAGTATTCCAGTAAAAGCGCCGATTATACGATGCCACACCTGTGTCTTTCCAATAACTTGACATTAGCGTCTGCTAAACTATTGTAAAATATATAAAAAACTTTGTTATAATAATAATAAATAAAAAAAAATAAACTCCTTTGATGTGGGTAAAAACCGCCAGTCTAGTTGTCGTGCTGCGTCTATCGTCACGCAGCCCGATAGTTCGTAATGCATAACGATATTCTCTTCTCGCATCTGCATTTAGTGTACCATTGGCAAAACTTCGCGGCGATACACGCAAATATGGGAGTAGCATTAGTGATGTCACTAATGCTACTCCCATATTTTTTTACAAATGTTTGTTATAGGACCTGTATTAGCATAACCGGTAACCGAATGCCCCCCAGTTCTTGGAACTAAGGTGCACTGCATCTATTACACACTAGATATACACAAACCTAACAATAATTCTTTAGACCTTTATAGAATCTAGACTTTTCTAAAGACTGTGATTACTCCTTTATGTGAAAGATCAGTTTTTAGATAAAACTTTTATAAAATGAATCTGATGACATAAATCATAATTCCATTTTACTATTTTATTTCAGACTAGCTGACCCGTGCAACTTCGTCTGCACCAAATCAGTTATAACTGGTGTCAATTGTATTACAGCCACACCATCGATTTCCAATTGTGAATCCAAACTATCAAGGGACTCACTCAAACCCAGATGGTTTGTGAGAAATCTTTTAAAGTAAGGCTACAACCCGTTCGTAGCAACCTACATATATTGGCGGTAATGTGAAAAAAAGATTTAGAGGTCTATGGACCCCCAGTTTCCAACGCAGTTCCTTTCCCTTTTTTGAAGACGTTTACTATACAGTGAGTATAGTTTACATTATAAAATATCAAGTTGATAGAGTTAAATTGTAAATTAAACGATATAATATATTCATTAAATAAATAATGATAAATTAAACATTGAATGATATCATAACTATTTTCAACTTGTATTAAAACTTTTTCACACTCCATTGTATTGAAGAAAAATATAAATATTAAAAAGATATGAACACGACGCGTCAAATGTCACTTACCTATAACTATTTGTCTAAGAGCTAGTAATGGTTTCGAAAAAGAATTTCAATAAGCCAGTTTTTATATATCTTCATGTTCTTCCGAACAGTGTGCGGGCTACCTGGCTGTAAACGTTGCGTTTATGAATATGAATGAATATGCATATCGCACCTTTATAGGCAAAAATATTGATTTTTATATAATTTTTTAATGTATTGTTTTTTACTAACTTTGAAACGCTACTAACACATGAGATTATTATCGCCAGACATTTTTGTTATTAACAATAATGTGCCCGGTGCTATTTTTTTGTAAATCAAATAAGTATGTTCAAACCATGTTAAGATAGCTATAATTTTAATATTATTATTATTTTTAATGAAAGCTTAGTCGCCTGCGCGACTATATCGCCTAAGTAACATATAACTATATAACAATAAGAATGACAATAAACTTAACAATAGCTTATATTAATTTTGTACAATTCTTTAGCATCTTTCGAAATAGGGTCAGACAATAACGAATTGTACAAACCAGTGTGGAACGAACCAGTAGCATTAAGCCGAGATCTAATATCTTCGCTTCGAACACATTCTGCCAGGATGTGGTGCACGTCATCGATGAGCTCACAACTCTGGCAGAGTGTTGATGGTACTTTACGCATCAGGTAGGTGAACTTTTTTAGTGTAATCTCATACCTGTGATTGCTTCCCGACGGCAAATCGTACTGTCATCAATCCATGGTGACCTTTAGGGATGTGGCTGAATCGTTCTGTACCATATTCTTTTTGTTTTAGAACGCTCATCAAAGTATTCCTTCCAATGCGAGTAACAGCTATTTTTAAATACTGAGCATACATCCAAATAAGTTGGTAAAATATTAATAATAGCACCTTCGGAGGATCCTTCTCTAGCTAAAAGATCAGCTCTTTCATTCCCAGTTATACCTATATGAGAAGGGATCCATTATAAAACAATTACTTTGTTCTTTGCTTTGAAATCTAGTAATTGCTTCAAAATGGTGTAGGCTATCGGTATTCCTCGAAAAGTCAAGGTACATCGAGCTACGTGTTGAAGAGCAGTTTTTGAATCGGATAAAATAACAATCTTAATGGACTTAAGTGGATTCTACAAATGATAAGGCCTCTGAAATTGCTATCAGTTCAGTGTGCATAATTGAAATATTTTCATCAATTTGAAATTTCATAAAAGTTTTGGAATTTGACTCAAAAAATGCGGCTCCTAAATAATTACCAGCTTTAGATCCGTCAGTGTATATTTTAACAAAATTTGGTAATATTTATTTATATATTGAAGACAAATATCTTTTATTTTAAGAATATCATATTGACTCTTTGGCTTCCAAATACCATCTACATTTATTTTAATAGATTTTGCCAGCTAAATATTGTCTCCTAAGATGTTACGGACATATGCTCAATTCGCTTTCCATAACATGGATTGGAGTACTTTTCATGAAACCCCCGATAATTCTCATGGCCTGGTTTTGGACTTTTTCAAGTTTATAGAGGTTAATCTGAGCGCTATTATCATAAAGAAAGCTCGCATAGTCAATTCGACTGCGTATAATATTGAAGTATAAACGAACTCAATGTTATGGATGAACACCCCAGTTAGAACCGGCTAATGCTTTGAAAACGTTAAGAGACTTAGAGCTAGATTCTGCATCTGCATTGATATGTTTACCCCATTTTATGTTTGATAAAGATAGTGATACTTGTGAAAGCGCCTGTTATAGACGCATGTAATCAAGATGGCGTCAGTCCCAAGTCATATGTCTACGTTTATCGTTGTTTTTCATTGTTTACGGTGAAATCTCAATATCATAATGGTTAATAAAATAAAGTATGTTCTTTGCAATGGAAAAAATAAAATGGTTTAAAATGAATTATTTTATTTATAAAGAATATCATCGGTCATATTAGTGTCAATAACAAAATTCCCTGACAGGGATAAATTCATGTTTTAATAGCGTTTAAAAGTTACTGAAAAAAATGTTCCTTAAATTATTTATAACCCAAAATTTTGACCTGTAAAGGTGTGATGCGTATTAAAAACACAACGTTAACCGGCTACCACGTATCCTGAATCCTGTTTGGAAGGGCATAATATATCTTTATATTAAAGAACCAGCTTTTCTAAAATTCTCGTTCTTCCAACGTTGCTGGCTCTTGTACTAAGGTGTTGCAAAAAAGTCTTGTTACATTAACTACAATTTTTTATCTTTCGTTATCCTGGAGAACCCCTTGCGTTTTATGGGACAAAAAGTATCCTAAATGTAACCTTGGAATATTAGTTATTACTGTGTCAAGTTTCGTTAAAATCGGTTCAGTACTTTCAGCGTGATGCGTGTTCACAGGGACAGAAAGACAGACAGACAGACAGACAGACAGACAGACAGACAAAAATTGTAAAAAGATTATTTTTGGCTTCTATATCGATAATAAAGTCTACTCCGATAAAAATT